>QEOT01006548.1:9487-50157 GCA_003123785.1 Pterocarya stenoptera
CCCCCCCCCCCTTCCCTCTCTTTATTAAAAAAAAAAAAATTTAATTTTTTTTTATTAAATATGTGCTGTATTGATAATGAATATAATAATTCAATTTAAAAAGAATAAATAAATAAAAATAAATAAATATAATATGTAATGTGTAAAAATGATAAATATCAAACTCGAAAGATATTTAAACTCATCTTAAGTGGATCTCACAAAACTTACTCCACCATCTCAATTCAATACTATTCATAAATAACTCAACTCAACATCCAAACACAGCCTTAACCTACCACATGGCATTACTAAATCAAATTAAAATATTTTTCACTAGTAAGTTGTCCTCTTCTGGACTAAAGTTTCATTGTCTAGGTTTTATTTTTCTAACAGTCACTTGTTTTGGGTTGGGAGGAGTAACTTGAGATTCTAAGTCATTCAAAGATTTGAAGAGGTAGTCATTGTAGCTTTCTTCCCCCACCTGTAAGAGGGTAGGGAAAGAATGAACGCCATGGAGTTGTGAATCCATCCTTCAAAGGAAAAAAGAAAAAGAAAAAAAATGGGATTATGGAACTCAATCAAACTCAATTAAAAAGTTTGTGCAATTCTAAATTTTGATAAGTACCACTTGTTTTATAAAAACTCAAACAAATTTCAGAATAGATGAACATGCTAAACTAAAACATATAGCAGGCTAAACTAACAAATTTCAAAATAGATGAACATACTAAACAGCGGAAAAAAATTTTCAGAAAGTAATCCATAAATTGCAGTAATATATGGTCCTCAGCAAACCTTCCTCACCACCTCCTTCTTCTAAGATTCTCTTCTCTCCAATTTCAAATATGGGGCTTTCACGTTTTTCTTGTAAGGCTTGGATTTAAATTTTCAACCTGAAGATTTTTATGGTATATCTGGTAGAGCAATACAAGGTGAGCCCTATATCATAGCATAAACTTAATCCCTGAATAGTTCTGCATACTGACCTTAAATATGAACATTGAAGCTTCATCAAATTTGAAATTTTATTAGCATACATGATGCAAATTCAAAGAATCCAAAAAGGTGCAGAACACTTGGATCTGTCTAAATCTATGTGGGCAGAAGCCAGTAAATCAGTTTGATCCCACAATTTGACATAGGTTTTTCAATACCTGAATTTATTTTTTAATTTTTTTTTTAGGTAGTTTTCAATATCTGAATGGTAGATTTAACATTTCCCTTATTGTTTGTGAGTTCATGTGAGGAAGTTGAGAAAACTACAAAGAAGGAAATGCTGGTATATTCGATCTTTGGAAGTGGACGCAGCAAATATAGCATGTGAATTCAACATAATCTGGAAAACTAAGAAGTGGGTGCAGTGGATATACCTGAATGGAGGTGGACTTGGGGCACAAGAGAGAGAGAATGTTGAGAGAACTAAAGGATCTTTTTATTCATAAAGAACTAATGTGAAGGGAATAACGTCCTCTCCATTTTATCTTTGAAATGTGCAGATCTCAACTATCAAGTCACAGGTGATATGAATGCTTTTTAATAAAAGAGATAAAAGACCACGAGATATGTCGTACACAATATAGAATCTCAATTGATCTAATCCACCCAGACTAGGATTCATAAAGCATTTTTAGGATTGAGAGAAGCTAACATCTCTCTAACTTAACGGAGGCATCCCCACAGGGTTCTCCTTTTTTGGTTGCAGGTTGGCTGAGAGTGTTACAGACATAGCTGGAAAGTGCATCAACATACCAGTTTGTGTGAGAAGATAATTAGAGAGAAAAATATTTCTTAGAAATATATTCGTGATTAACATTGGGCACTCATACTTCGAATTAAAACAGAGTATAAACAAAGATCTAGTACTAAAGTTTCGTTGTGAATACAGAGTCATAATTCATCATACTTTTCATTTATTCAGTTGCTATTGTGAGGTTTTATTTGTAGTTAGTATTATTGTTTTTACAAAATGAAATAGATAGTATCAGAAAACCCAAAGCCATCAACGATCTAAATCATTCCATGCTTGGTCTGTTGGTCAGGCCGACATTTTAACAAGCATCACTTGTGCAGGCGACAATGCCGAATAAGGCACCCAACGGAACTCAAGCCACTGTATCCAACATAATCAGCCCCACAACAAACTAAGAAATTCATAGACGACCAAACCAACCCATGTCATTATACTGTTCAAAAGATACTTTCTCAGTTCATTTGGGCGCACAAACAAGCCGTAAAAAGCATTTCATAAAACAAATAAAGCGAAATAAGCGAAGGAAGCTACGACAAAACTCTCTCACAGGCTTTCAAACACCCAAAACTTTTAAGACCCTCTTACCAGTTCTATAAAAACTTACCCACCAACATAGAAACAAACTCCAGATTCCGAGAACTTTCCTAGGAGCCGAACAGAAACTCAACAAAACCGAGAAAAGGGCAAAAAAATGGATAGTAACAGGGCAAAAAAATTTCTAATCTTTACCTCAGCCGTGAGAGCAGAGCTTGAAGCAAAAGACAATGGATGATCGGTGATGGAGTCGACGAGCGAAGTCGAGGAAGATGGAAGGCTCTGGTTCTGTCTTTGGCGCCAAGTAAAGAGAAAGCGTAGGAACGAGTGAGCGAGGTCTGAATGAGAATAAAGAGAGTTGAAGAAATGGGAAACTCAGCACGAGCACGAGGAGGAAAGATAAATTAGTTTAAAATGTTTACAACGATGAACAGAATCCTTGGCATCTAGCGGTTTCCTGATCGTAAAAGTATCTTTAAAAGGATTGAGCATTGCTATGCATCATCCTACACATCACATATTAATATGTTTTTTATTTTTTTTTAATTTTTTTTCAATTTTTTTTTATTTTACTCTTCTTGAAACATTTATATTTTTTTATTCTTCATCCATATAATACACATTTAATAAGAGAAACAAATAAAAAAAAATAAAAAAAGTTATGGTGTGTGATGTGTAGGATGATGCAAAGATTAATTCAAAAGGAATACATGGAGATCAGCCCATCTCTTTTTGGAAGAAAACCAGCCCTCCAATATAAGCCTGCCACGTAAGTATTTTATCTCCATTACCATGCATTTGCCTACATCCGAACAACAACTTGTGTCTCATTTTCTTAACCCAAACCCATCCTCACCGCACTCCATCCTAACCCAAACTCGACTGCATCCCACTCATCCCCTACAATAGAGAACATAGTAACTACCTCTCAAAAGAGCTCCATCGCACAAACCCACCCTCTTAGAGTCTGACGGACTCACTCGACGTGGTGGCCTCTCCTTTCTCGCTTAATCTTGAGATTACTTTTGCATTCCCAATTTGAAGTTATTTGAATGACTAAGATAGTATTTTTCCACTTCCACTTCAATCTACTTGCTTTTAGTGAAATCGAAGGCAGTTGAACTTCATTCTTCATTTCTTCTCCTTCATCAGCTTCTTTCAAGTAATTTTTTTTCTTTTTGATTTTTTTAACTAGAAAGTTTATGTGGATTTGATACTGGGTCTCTTTCTCTCTGTGTGGAAGTATCAAGAAGTCAAACTCATTTCGTATTGTTACTGTTTCTTGTTAATTTGTGTTGGTTACTACTGTTGATGAGTTTTCTTCATGTAGTTAGGTTTGGTCTAAAGGTGGGGCATCTGCTTTTGATGCTATGTTGCTGGATTGTGTCTATAATTTGCATGAACTGGATTGTTTCGTAGAGGAAGGCTCTTTAGTTGTAGGGGTAGAAGGGGTTTGTTTGCAAGGAAGAAGGTTTTTGTTTAGATGGGTTTTAATCAAGTGTAAAATGAAGATGATAGGCTTTTGTTTGTTTCTTCAAATTTCTTACACGTCTTCACATAAGTGGAGGGCTGTTTTTTTCACATCTTCAGATGGACTGGTCTAAAGCGTTTCTCATCTTTAAAATAGGAGATTTAGAGTGCACATTTAAGAGCGTTTCTTTAAAGAAAAATGTATTATAGAGCATTTATTGAGAGTGCTCCAAGGTATATTCTCTTCGGATCAATTTCTTGTTGTATTTTTCTTTAAACACGTTGTGTTTTTTAATTAAAAAAAAAATAAGGCTCGTTAACTATAGGATATGATATATATTTGGTAAAATAAAATAGAAATGAAATTATGATTTTAAAAATAAGAGAGATTGATTGAAACTTTTAGTAGTATTATTGTCTGGTAATAGAATTGAATGGTACGTTTTGAATGTCTATTAACAAATTTAAAAATCGTTTGTAATTGGTGAATACAAATAAATTAATATCGGTGATAATAAGTAAAAGAAAAAAAATGACACATGGCAATTTGGACGGTGGAATAGCAGTGTCCATATTCAAAATTGAGTTGTGCTATTCATCATTCTCACACATCAAACACTATATTTTTTTTATTTTTTTAAAAAAAATTAAAACTTTTTTAGTTTAATTCTTCCTAAACTAATTGAGTTATTTTACTCATCATCTATCCATTATACATTTGATAAAGGAAAAAAATTAAAAAAAATATATGTAGTGTATGGTGTGAAGATAATGAATAGATTTTTTTCATTTAAAACTGTGTTGTTTGTAGGGGTGTAAAAAAAAAACCGGATAAACCAGATCGGTGGGTTTGGTCAAGTACTAAGTTTGCTTTGGTTCGATATCAGTTTCATTTTTTTTAAAACCGGTCAAAATCGGTCCAGTTCCGATTTTTCTTTTTTGAAAACCGGACCGGACCGAACAGACCAGTTCATATATATTATAAGTTTTTATATTGTATATAATTTTTATATATAATATATAATTATATATAAAATAGTTATGTATTATATGACAAATTACTAATTAATATAATATTAAATTTTAAAATCTTAAATCATTATAGTCTATTGTATTAATAATTATATTAATACCATATCACTATATATTATAATATACTATAATATATAACTATATTATATATTACAATATAATATATCACTATATTCTATAATATAATTATCACTATATATTATAATATACTACAATATACTATCACTATAGTATTATATAATATAATATAATAGTATATTATATTATATAATATATAATATAGTATATTAAAATCAAAAAATCGAACTGAAACCGATAAAACCGAAAGTAGGTTTAGGGGAGTAACCGGTGCAAAATCGATTCTTGAAAATGCAAAACCGGTGTGTACTAATTTAATCCCAAATTTTGTCTAAAACCAGATCAAACCAAACCGGCTACACCTCTAATTGTTTGTTGTCTAGATTTTGATCTAATATTTTAATAGAATTCTTTTTATCAAATCCGACATGGCAGACGATGATTATAAAATTAAAAAAATATTTTTTAAATACAATAAGAGTTCTATATAAAGTGTAAAAAATCATACTGACAAAAACGTTGTAAAAGTTGCCGTGGAATTAGCAAATATTTAAGGCCCAAATCATAGGAATTTATTTGTAGTCCAAAAGAAATGGGAGACGGGCATTAAAAAACACCTCCCGATCGGCATTGTGATACGTCTGTATTTTAAGAGGAGAAGAATATAGCTGCCCTCGTACAATCCCCAACCGCTGTTCTTTTTTTTTTTTTTTCTTTTTTTTTTTTCTGTTTTTAGCTTACAAAATTAATAGTGAACACTCAACTTTAGGAAGGGTGAAGTAAGAGTAGCATTGTGTTTGTCTTTGAGGACTTGGGCAATCAAAATATACAAATTTTTTAATTTTTTTCTCTATTTTTTAGGGAACCAAACAGAGCTTTAAATTTTAATTTCGAAGATCTTTTATATTACCTTTGGATTTTAATACCATTAACTCTCTTTTCCCATAAAATCTAATTTCTTGTTTTTCTTGTAACAATGAAATTGAAATATATAAATTTTTTCAATTTTTTCCCTTCATTTTACTAGGAACCAAACAAAACTCTAGACTGTAATTTCGAAGATCTGTTATATTTCGTTTGGATATTTATATGATTAACTCTCTTTTAATCATAAAAGTCAATTTCTCGTCTTTTCTTGTAAGATGTGTTGTTGCTTGTATTTCTTGTAAGATTTGTATTTCCTTTATTGTTGATTGGTCATGCGATAGGTGTGGGAGTTTTGGAGAAAGAGAGAGATGACGGGAGGGGGTAATATGGGATTTGCCTATATGAGGGTGGTTTTATTCTTCTATTCTTGGAATACAGACGTGCCACAATGTCATTGGAGGGTATAAATCTCCTTTGTTCACCACGTCCTGTTTGAAAATATTCTAAAAGAGAAATTCTATTTAGGATCTTGAGATCTTCTACTTAGTATCCCTATACCACACATATGATATCTGATAAGAAAATAAAAAATAAAAACTTGGCAGATTTGTGGTATAGAACATTGACTAGAAACTCATTATAACTCATTATAAGAATATATTTTTATAATATTATTTATATTCAAGATTTGAAAAAGTTAAATTATTTATTTTATTTAGTGTGAGAAGTTTAAAAAATTGTAATAATTAAATGAAATGAGATGAAAATAATTATAAAAACAAACGAGGATCCCTTCATTTCATCATAACTTCAAGCCGCGACCAACATCTACAACTCAAATACCCAGTAATAATCAAGACTTGGTCTCCTATTTAATAACAAGAATTTTGAATTAAAGTGAAAAGAAATAATTTCTTAACATGAAGTTGTAGATAAATTGTAGACTCGTTGGTATTATATTATTGTCCTTTAATAACCCGTTCTCCCAAAAGATGGAATAAAGTAAGGAAAATGCTTCTTCCACAAAAAGGAAGTATTTTTTTAATGTGTTTATGATTTTTTTAAAAATATTTAAAGGAGTTTAAAAACTATTTGAAAAATAAAAATAAAAATACAATTTACACAATCAGTACAGTACAAGAATAACCTTTTTCCATCATGGATATAATACAGGAATAACCTTTTTCGGTGGCCCTGACAAGCCTCAACTGAGATGAATACCTGACAAAAAGAAAAGACAATTCACTATCAAAATCTACGAACAAAATAGATCAAATGAGATTTGGATAGTGAGTTCAGATAAAATAAGTTAAGATGAAAGTTGAATCAAATATTATTATAATATTTTTTTAATATTATTATTATTAAGAAATTTAGAAAAATTGAATGGTCTATTATGTTTTGTGTAAAAATTTAAAAAAATTATAATCATTAGACGAAATGAAATGAATTGAGATGAACTCTAAATACAAGCCGAACCTCAAAGATTCCAAAAATGCAACCTGCAACATAGGGAATGGAAGCAACTCTAAAAAGAACAAATACAGGAAAAAAAACTACAAACTGTTGATATACATGGAATGTAGAATGGGAAATATATTCTCCAAATCAGAACTTCACTCTCAAAGTGAATCTAATGTGTGAATCCGATGTGGGAGAAGAAAAATATTGGAACCCTAGGAGCGAAAGGGAAGACACGAAGTGATAATTGGGGAAACTGAAGTGTGTGAACTGAAGTGGAAGATGAATTAGGGACTCAAAACGGCATCGCACATGTGGGCTTCAAGACGCACCGTTTGGGGGCTACTGGGTGAAGTGCACCCTTTTAATAAAGAGAAGGAAATTAGTTTTAAGCGGTTAGGTGCTGCTTGTAATACGCAGAGTTACACTAAAACAGTGTGTCTTCTTTACTGTCTTTTATTGTAAGTGAACAGTGGTTATTTTATCTTATTTTCCTAGAGTTTGTTACGGGTTGGGTATTTGGCAGAGGAACGAAGTGAGAGTGAGGGTCTTTGATCATTTTGGGAATTTATTTGTTGTATGCGAGGAAGGAATGACCTCGAATCCATTCCAGCATGATTACTTTATTCCATCAGATAATTCCTCCATCTTCATCCTGTGTTCTTATTGCTCATCCATTTACAGTAGTGAATTTACTGTTCTCTACCCAAGTTCTTAACAAGTGGTTCTAGAAAATCCTGCCCAAAATTTACATTCTGCAACTACCATCCAGAAATCCAACGCCTACAATCCAAATTCAAACAAAATAACCCAGAAAATCCTGTCAAACTCACAATCATATACAAACCAGAAATCCAAAAACAAAATAACCCAGAATATCCTACCCAAACACACATCCATACACAATCCAGAAATCCAAAAACCAGAAAATCATGCCCAAATACACAACCATACACAATCCAAAAAACCATCCAAATAGAAATCCAAAATCCAGAAAATCATGCCCAAATACACAACCATACACAATCCAAAAACCATCCAAATAGAAATCCATAAACCAAAAACCCATAAACAATTCCATGGCTGATGCCACTAGATCCAAACACATGCAACAACAGATTGATAGCTTGGAGGAGAACCATCTAGTAGGGGTGTACAGGAACCGAGTAAACCGGCCGGCAACCGATCAGACCGGCCACCAAAGCACGAAACCGACCGAAATCGGCATGGAACCGGTCAGCTGATTCTTGATTAGGTTAAGATCATCCCCCCTTCTTCTCCCTCTCATTCTCGAATCTATCTCTTACAGACTTACAGTTACACCGTTCTCTCTCCTTCTCTTTCTCTCCCTCTCTCTCTCTATCTCAGATTCTCTCATCTCCTTCAGTCTCAGCGCTCGCTCTCTCTCTCTCTCTCTCTCTCTCTCTCTCTCTCTCTCTCTCTCAGGCTTTCCTATGCCATCGATCCATTGCCTGTTTCATTGGGTTCTTCTCATCTTAGCTCCATCCATTTGCGTCGTTTCATGATTCATCCATTTGCGCCGTTTCAAGTGTTTGAGCCTTTGATATTTGTTGTGATATTTCATATTTGTTGTGATATTTGTTGTGACATTTCATATTTTTGGTGAATCTGTGATGGGCGTTCGAGTGCTGGTAAGTTTGTTTGCGCCACCGACGACGCCGGCAAACCGACTGGAGTTACGCCGAGACCGATGTAGTCGGTTTTCTCCCCCTTCACCGGCCGGTTTCAATCGAGATTCACACCATTTCTAGATATCGATGCTGTTTCAGTTTTGAATTGAAACCGAAACTGAACCATCGGTTTTCACCCCTACCATCTAGCAACCCAAACACGCCTCAATATCATTGATGAAAGACTAGACCAGCTCATGGAAATGGTTCACACCTTGGTAGCTCATCAAGGGAACATAGCAAGAGACCTGCAAAACCAACAGGATAATGAGTAGCTGCAGCAACGGGGTCCAAATGTGAGAGGTGTTCGCCTAGAATTTCCTCATTTTAATGGAGAAAACTTATCCGCATGAATTTCAAAGTCTCACAATACTTTGAATTCCATCAAACTACCCCAGCCTAGAAGTTATTGTTGGCCTCATATCAAATGGAGGGGGAAGCCTTGGTATGGTACCAGCGGCCTTGGACACAACCCAGTTTGTGAGCTAGGAAACATTGGTGCGTGCTATGTTGGTTAGTTTTGGACCAACAGCATACGACGACGAATGGAAACCTTGAGAAAGCTGAAACAAAGCACCATGGTAGCAACCTATAAGGCTAGTTTTGAGGCACTTTCGAATAGAGTGAGGGGCCTATCCTAGCACCATAAACTGAGTTACTTTCTTAGTGGGTTAAAGCATAAAATAAGGTTGCCTCTTCGTATGCTTAACCCACACAATCTGACTGCAGCGTTAGGATTAGCCTGAATTCAAGAAGAATATGTTACTAGCACTAAGAAGTTGGTGAAGCTCTCGGGTGAGAAAGGCCTGTTTAATTCGAGTAGCACTTATACCTCCTATGGTAGTAGTGGTATGAGTGGGACTTACAACCAGAAAAATAGCTCCCCAATCAAAAAAGTGTTTTCTACTGCGTGGGATGAGAAGCGTAAAAAAGGGCTTTGCTATCATTGCGATGAGAAATGGAATCTCACTCACGTATGCAAGAACCCAAAAGTTTATCTCTTACAAGGAATCAAGGAGCTGGATAATACAGAAGAACAGGAAGAAGCAGCTGCTGTAATTGCTGATGTCGTTACTGAATTGGACTCAAAACAAAAAGGGGTCATGGTGAAACCCAAGATTTCTTTGAATGCAATCACAGGGACTCCTAGTTCAAAAACTATGCGACTTGTTGGGTGGATTGGGAGTGCACAAGTGGTGCTTTTGGTAGATTCCAGGTTTACACACAGTTTTTTTGACCCATCTATTGCCCGAGCTGAGAAGTTGCGTGTCGATGAGGATAAAAAGATTGCTGTCAAAGTTGCAAATGGGCAACTGGTGCAAGGTCTAGGCCACTGCAGCAAGGTTAAAACAAAAATATAAGGTATTTAATTCAACCCTTCTTATTATATTTTGCCTCTTGGTGGTTGTGATGTGGTCCTTGGGGTAGATTAGTAGGAAACCCTTGGATCAATTGTGTGGAGTTTTGTTGAATTGAATAAGAAGTTTGAGCACTCGAGTAAAATGGTGGAGCTGTTTGGGCTGAAGTTAGATGGCCTCACAATTGAAAAATGTGGGAAGGCCATGCTTGCTTCGATGCATAAGGGGAAATGATTATTTTTACAACTGTTACTTGAGGAGAATATTGAGAAAACCGTGGGTGGGGGAAAGGAGATTCAGTAGTTAATCACTAAATTTTCCCAAGTATTTGAAGTACCAAGAGAGTTGCCACCCTTTAGACCCCAAGACTATAGAATTCCCCTCAAAGAAGGAACTCAACCCATGACGGCTAGACCTTATCGTTACTTCCATTACCAAAAATCTGAGATAGAGAAGATTGTGGCAAAGTTGTTGGATTCAGGGGTGATAAGGCCTAGCAGCAGCCCTTTCTCTTCTCCGGTGCTCTTGGTTCGTAAGGCGGATGAGAGTTGGCACATGTGCGTCAATTATAGGGCCCTTAACCAAGAGACCATAAAGGACAAATTTCTCATACCCGTTATCGATGAGTTGTTGGATGAATTGTTTGGGTCGGTTTTTTTTTTTTTTCAAAATTGGACTTGAGGTTTGGATACCACCAAATCAAGGTGGTACCAAAGGACGTGGCAAAAACAGCGTTTAGGACTCACAAAGGGCATTATGAATTCCTCGTGATGCCATTTGGGTTGACTAAAGCCCCATCAACTAGGGTTGATGAATGATATTTTCCAACCCTATTTGAGGCAGTTTGTACTTGTGTTTTTCGACGATATATTAATATACAACAAGTGTTGGGCAGATCATGTAGAGCATTTGCGGGTAGTATTGGAAGTGCTGAAAAAAATCAATTATATGCAAAACTGTCAAAGTGTCAATTTGGGGTTACCAAAGTGGATTATTTGAGGCACGTGATCAATAAAAAAGGGGTGATGGTTGATTCTCGTAAGGTAACTGACATGTTAGATTGGCCTATGCCAGCGAATGTTAAATCCTTGCGAGGTTTTTTGGGTTTGGCGGGGTCCTACCGCAAGTTCATCAAGGGGTATGGAACGATTGTTTCCCCATTAACATATTTATTAAAAAAAACATGCCTATGTGTGGAATGATGAGGCAACGAAGGCTTTTAATGAGTTGAAAATGGCTGGGACATGACCCCCGATCCTTAGACTTCCTATTTTCTCAAAACATTTTAAGATTGAGTGTGATGCGAGTGGGAGAGGAATGGGGGCATTTTTATTGCAAGCTAGGAAGCCCCTTGCTTACATGAGCAAGGCATTGAAGGGTAAGGAACTCCTTCTTTCCACTTATGAGAAGGAGCTCCTAGCCTTGGTGACGGCCGTGAGGAAGTGGAGGTCTTATCTCTTATGGCAATCATTTGTAGTAAAAACTTATCAACAGGCCCTAAAATTTCTATTGGAGTAGCAAGTGGGGACCGTAGCACAACAAAAATGGATAAGTAAGTTAATGGGATATGATTTTGCAATTGTGTACAAGCAAGAGAAGGAAAATGTGGTGGCGGATGCTTTGTTGAGAAAGGAAGAGGGGGCTGAGTTGGAAGGGGGATCCTTAGCCATGATATCGTTTCCAACACCCGATTAGGTAGAGGAGCTCAAGGCAAGTTATGAAAGGTCAAATGAGTTAAGAGAGGTCTTCAAAAATCTCAAGGAAGGCCTATTAAAAGCTATAAATTGTAGAAGGGGTTGATATTAAAAAAGAGTAATGATACACTCACAACACATTTTACAATACATTCTATAATAATGTGTTAAAATGAAGACATTTTGATAAAATATTGTTACTTTTGTACAACATTTTATCAAAATATCCCTCAATTTAACACATTGTTATAAAATATATTATAGAATATATTGTGGATAAATCATTTTTCATTAAAAAAAAAGAGAGAATTGTCCTTGCAGCAGAATCGGTCTTTAAAGTTGAAGTGTTGCAGAATCTTCATGATCACCCTCGGGGAAGCATTCGGGATATCTGAAGACTTACCAACGTGCTCACAAAGCATCCACCTCCTACCATTGGCACCATCATTTCCGTTGTCCAAAGATAATAAAGACAAAATAGTTTCAACTTTTATCTACCTCCGAAAAGACATCTATCATTTGCTATTCATTTGCGACAACAGTCCAAAATTGATCGTTTATGGGAAACTAGAATGCAGCAAATCAACAAGCCTGTTGCTCCATCAACCCACATGCAATGAACATCTGCACTATACTCAAGTCACCAGTTCGTGGCAGGGGCGGAACCACATTGGTGGTTGGGGGGCAATTTTTCAAAAATATGTTTTAGTATATGATTTTTTTAAAGATATTTTGATATAAAGATAATTTACCTCCCTAAATATTTTTAAAAATCACATTTAGTAATTAATTGTCTAGATTTCTTTTAGTTTTTTAATAATTTTTTCATAATTACACATACTTTTTGTCATTAATAAACTCTCACATTCTCATTTTTTTTTTTTTTACATCTCATAAGAGGTGATAAAATATCTTAATCTCTTTTTATAAGCTATTTGGTAAATATACAACCTCATTTTTTCTATTTATTTACACTTTTCCTTTTAAGTTTTCCACTAGCTAGCTTGTTTGGATTAGTTTTGTTAGTAAGTACATATATACTACCATCGAGTTAACAATTAGGAGTGAATGCAACAAATCTCGCATAGCTATTTCTATCTATATTATAGAGACTTTACAATATTTAATCTTAGATTCAACAAAAAAGTATATCTTTGTTTACTTAATTTTTATCATTTACTTAAAAAAATCTTACATGACTATTTCTATCTTAATTTTTATCTTTCACTTGAGTCTGATGAAACTCAAGTGAGAGGTTTAGATGGGTGGCTTTAATAATTTAATTTATCCCTAGATAACAACTTTATATGGTTAATGTTAAATATCAATGACACACTTTCCTATCTTAAATGTCGGTTACTGTTCATTAATACTTACGACACACTTTGATAATCGCTCCCCCAATCACCAAATCCTAGTTCCGCCCCTGGTTCGTGGAATCATCATATAAATATATATATATATATCATGCCACGACTACACAGCTACATGGTTCTTCTTCCTAGCATAGTTTAAATCTCAAAATGACAAGGTATATACGGTGTTTGTGTTTGTGTTCTACAAACTATTTTCTTTCATTTTTAGTTTCAGTAATGTTGCTTTATGTAATTTTCATCTAACCTATCATCATTAACAAAATAAAATTTTAAATATGTTATTAATAAATGAATATTCTATCAATTAACTAACCTATCACCAATTCACTATTAACTAATAAGTAACATATTTTTATATATTATTTGTATATAATTTAATATATTATTTTTATATAGTAATTATATAAGTTAATAATGTAATTTTTATCTAATTTATTATCATTGACCATATAAATTTTTTTTATTGAGTTAGTTACACAATCCATATTAATAATTTACTTAATTTTAATTTAGTAATTTAATTAATTTATTTGAAAAAAAATAAAAAAAAATAATTGGGTCGAACCAAATGGATCGATAGCTACAAGTCTGGTCCAATCCAGAAAAATGATGGACCGAAAAATTTTGTCCATCAACCCCACGGACTGGACCGAACTAATTTACACTCCTGCAAATTAATTATTGATGAGACCAACTACTTTTTCAATTTTTTATAAAAAAGTTAAACTCATCTCATCCTGCTTAATACATTTCAACATTAAAAAAAAAATTATCTCAACTTAAAAAAGTTAAATTCATCAAAATACAATTCACAAAATATTATTATTTACAACTGAACTCAACCAATCTGTGATCCAAAATTCTAAGTTTTTTTTTTTCTAATCAAGTTTGCATTTATAAATAAAGTTTAAGTTACAGTAATAGGAAGGTCCTTGCCACTATCAATAAATACAATCCTAGAAGATAAAATAGCTACTGGTATGCGACCAATAATACTATTGGTTGCGGCCCATTGTGCTACAGAATGCGCAAATCGATTTTGAGATTGATCTATTCTTTTAAAACAACATCCTCGATGAGAGGACAAGATAAGAGCTATATCTTCAATAATTTCAGATGTTTAGCCATATTGATTGCTAGTCTTGCTGCAATTGCTTCCGCTACTACTGGAGTTGTTGTTCCAATTTCTTCTGTCCATATTTCAATTGCATTTCCTTCAGAATCACGACTTACTGCAGAGCCAAAAGAGAAAGATGATCTAATTGCTGCATCAAACGAAATGCTTACAGTGTTGAGATGAGGGTTTTGCCATAGTTGTGGTTGCTTTTCTGTCAGTTTCATTTGCCAAGCAGATAGATATTCTTGATAAAGAAAGTCCAATTGATCTATAGCTTTCCTAATAGATAAAACTGTTTGATTATGGATAATATCATTTCTCAATCTCCAAGTAAAATCTAATATCAGAACTGCAAACAGTTGGAAATGATGCACTTCCTGTGAGCGTAATCCCAACTTTATCTCTGGATAAAGAATGAAAGATATCCAATCTTGATTTGTAAAAATTGTCAATGAAGACAGATTCAGTGGCCACTTGCTTTGACTCCATAGAATTCTTGATACTGGACATTCCAGAATAAGATGAAGTAGCGTTTCTTCTTTCTCATTACACAAAGGGCAATTAAAGGAAGTCATAAAAGGTATGAAATTCTTTATCCTTCCTCTAGTTGGAAGTAAATCCTAGAGAATTTTCCACAAGAGAAGTTTATGACGATCATGGATTTTTAGTTTCCAAATTTTCTCTACTTCAAAGTTAGGAAAATTTACTTGAAGAGTGCAACCAATATTTGCTGCCAAATGATAAGCTGTTTTGACAGAGAATTTTTCACAATGAGTTTTGATCCATATACTACAATCTTCTCTGAATTTTGAATGAGGCAATGGTATTTTAAGTATCTCTCTAATACTTTCCCATTGGAAGAAGTCTAACATTTTTTGTAGATTCCAAGAATGGGTTGTGTTGTTGATTAAATCAGAAACTTTAAGGGAAGGAGATAATTCAATGAGATGATTAAGCGGTTGTGGCTTAAAATTTTCCAAGGAAGGAATCCATGGATCAAACCAGACTTTCACTGAATTTCCACTAGAAATTTGATTGCACATACCTTTTTCTAATACTCTTCGTGTTTGCAATAAGTTTCTCCAAAAATAGGAATCTATGGCTTTTGATGTCACCTGCCAAAATGAGTTTGTTTGCATATATTTTTTCGAAAGAAGATTGTGCCATAGATTTATGCTTGGTTAACTCATTTCCCATCCTGTCTTGACTAGCAATGCAATATTCATATTTTCCATTAGCTTCAACCCCAACTTTTCTCTAACCT
Source organism: Pterocarya stenoptera (assembly GCA_003123785.1). Classification (NCBI taxonomy): domain Eukaryota; kingdom Viridiplantae; phylum Streptophyta; class Magnoliopsida; order Fagales; family Juglandaceae; genus Pterocarya; species Pterocarya stenoptera. Next base: position 25,162 of record QEOT01006548.1, read on the forward strand.
CATTTCTAAAATTCTAAGTTACCATAAGTTTTCTCTAATCTCTTAATTGTTTGTATTTTTAAAATTATTTGTAATAAATGACGTGGCACCAACTAGTGAATGGATGGGATATAATTGAGGCAGAATAATAAAATTTCTCTATTTTATATTAATTCAAAAGTAAACAAAAATTACAAATTTTTTTAGATTAATTTTCTTAACTTTCGGCCCTCGGGTGCCTATGGGTCTTCGCCTAGCTAAACCTCCAGCAGAACTCATTGCTGCACAGAGAAGTCACAGAGCATGGGGAAAGGGAGGAGGCCGACGCTTCAATCAACAATAGTATCGCATTCTATCTCAAAACTCAATCCAGGTAACCATTGATTCAGTTTTTTCGGCAATCAAACCAAATGCTTCGTTTAATTTCCGTAAAGCTGCCCCAACAATTAAGGCGCAGAGCTTCACCAATCTGCCATGGCCACTTGTTCTCAACCTCCTCTCTCAAGCCCATCTCAGACCCCCCTAATTCCACGGACCCAAAATCTCTTACAGTTTCCTTCCTCCGAAACTCGTGTGGGTTGTCCTTAGAATTGGCCACTTCAGCTTCCAAGAGGCTCAACATTGAGAACGTAGAGAATCCCAACTCCGTTCTGAATCTGTTGAGAACTCACGGTTTGACGCAGAACCACATCATACACTTAATTTGTAGTCGTCCATTATTGCTTTCGGCCGATTTAGGCAATACCCTTAAGCCCAACATGGAGTTGTTTAAATCCTTAGGGTTCTCTGGCGCTAACCTCAACAAAATGCTCACCAAATACCCAATTGTGCTTGAAAGTGATGCATACACTGTCCTTGAGTTTTTTAGAGCACATGGTTTTAGTGATAAGCAAATAAAAACTTTGGCTATAAAGTGCCCCGCATTGTATACGTATAATGCTCAAAAGATTCTTCAGCCAAAGTTGGAGTTTTTCAAATCGTTAGGTCTTTCAGATCTTGAAATTACAAAGCTTTTATCCGCAAGACCGAATATTCTAACAAGGAGCCTCGAAAAACAAATCATTCCGTGTATTCAAGAGCTTAGGCGGTTTCTTGGAACTGACGAGAATTTCTTAAAGGCTATAAGGAGATGTTACGGAGTAATTGAATCAGACGTGGTGCATATATTACAGCCCAACATCGATAAGTTGATAAGCCATGGTGTTCCCCAGTCATTAGTTTTGAAACTCTTCCTTATAAGACCATTGTCACTGCTTATCTGTGGCAATCGGTTTAGTGAGATTGTTAATGAAGTTATGAAATTGGGTTTTGATCCCAATTGTCTGAGATTTGTTCTAGCCATCACGTCCATGGCACTAAATAGTAAAACACTGTGGGAGCAGAAGGTGGAAGCTTTTAGAAGTTTTGGTTTGTCAGACAATGAGATTTGTTCAGCATTCAAGCGGCAACCCTTGTGTATGGCTATTTCGGAGAAGAAGATCAAGAAAATGATGGGTTTCTTTGTGAACAAACTGAAGATGAAGCCTTCTATGATCTCCAAGAGTCCGAATCTTCTACTGCATAGCTTGGAGAAGCGGATTATTCCTAGGTGTTCAGTTCTGCAAGTTTTGTTGTTGGAGGGGTTAATCAAGGAGGATATTGGCATCCCTTATATGGTCAAAATGGCCGAGAAGGAATTCATGGTGAAATTTGTGAGCAAGTATCAAAATGAGGTTCCTGATGTTGTTAGCGCGCACCAAGGGAAGATAGAATTTAAAGGGCTCCCTATAGCCATGAAGATGCGAGTACTTTTGACATAATCAAACGCGGCATTGGCTAAAGATCATGAGTTCAGTTTTACTTCAACATGTTTGCAGTTGGGTAAATTACTTTTTGGAGGTGTCTCAGAAACTTTGTATGGTAATTGTCCTTGATTTTGATTCGTTTTTTATTTGCCCCTAAATTATAATTTTACTCTTTGGATTTGCTCTTATTATCAAAATGATTCATTTGTCCATATCTATCTAAAAAGAAAACATTGAGAATTCCATGTACCCATGGAGCTACCTCATATGGCCTCAAATACTAATACATGTCCCAAGTCTGGCCACCTCAGCCTTAGAAAATAAAGATTATGAAATAAATATTCATAAAAAGAAATAAAGTTGCAGAATAAAACTTAATTTTGCTCATCATCATTTATCTATTGCATTCTTTCAATTTCTTAGTAATAATGGGTGACGATACTATGCTCAAATAGTAGACACAAGCAATAAATAAGAGAATATTAAATATTCGAGCCACATTAGATCTAAGAAGACCAATCACAAAAGGAAATAGTGTACTGGTAGAGCATCAAATGCATTATTTTGGTTTATGATGTCATATTTGATATGGGAACATCTCAGAATGTATCAAATCATGGATGTAAGTTTCTCTGATGAATGAATGATGACAGTTTTCCATAAAAAAAAAAAAATATTAATAAGTAGATTAAATCTAATAGAATTATTTTGGTATAATTAGACTAATACCAATCCAACCCATATCATGAATAAAATGTGATCAATTAACCAACCAACAAATTTGTCAATATCACTAATGAAAGATTTTTATACAAGTCGCAACATATAAGCCGTTTAAAATAAGTTGATATCTCAAGTGGTAAATGACTTGAGCTTGAGGGTATGCTCCTTCAAGTCTAATATTCAAATCTCCTTGGGTGCAAATAATCTCTAAGAGCTGTTGGATTGGGAGATTTTTCTATTGAGTAACTAGATATGCACTTGTTGGAATCTCCTTGCCTCAGGCCTATGCACCTTCGGGATTAGTCGGAATGGTGTTCTCGGTCACCCGGTGCCAATAAAAAAAAATTGATAGCTCATTTTTCTAAAGAGAAAGCATTATTCCAAGTCACAACATACAAGCTGTTTCAAATATTCCTAAGAATTTGATAATTTCTTTTTAATGCTATATAGCATTGACAACCAATAATAAAAGAAAAATAAATAAATTATCTAACTTTCCATTTCTATTTTGATTGTGAAATTGCATTGCTCTATCAGAAGAAGGATAGCAAAAAATTTCACAAGGGTGGTGATCACAAGCCACCCTTTGCATGTACAAGCTCGTCACCACTTCAGGTGGATATCACTTTTTTTTTTTTTAATGGAAATAGACTTCATTTCATTCAATGAAACCGAAGTTACAACTGTGACTTATCAATATAGGAAAAATCCTTACTACAAGCCTGCGCTGGGGCACCCCTGCATACAAATTTATTTGTAACGAATATTGTCTTAACTTTTATAATCTCTCTCCTAACAAACCTTCCGGTATGTCTGAGAGAAGAGCGCTCTGTAATAACAGAACTCAACGACCCCTCTTCCAAAAGAATAGAAGTACTATCACGCCCATCCTCCCAAGTAGGAGGAATACTAACATTGTCGCCTCCCAAGGGAGGAATGAGACTCTGCTGCTATGGACACAAGGACCAATAGTTTATTTCTTATTATTTTTACCTAAACAAAATAACATAAAATTGCAAATACATACGAAAAGTAGATTTACAAAAAAATACATGGACCGAAGAAAAACACTGGACAAGTGGGCATAGCCCTAAGGGTTGCATCACTATCTTCTTTGCCCACCGCCCCCCCCCCCCTCTGCTTTCATTTTTTATTTTTTATTTTATTTTTTTCTTCTTCCTTCTTGTGACCTCCATGTTCCTCTTCTGCTAACTGTCGCCCACCTCCTCCTACCTACCATCGCCACTGGCCCAAGTTTCCCCTCCATCTACCATTGCCACCGTCCCTCTGGCCACCAGTCATAGCTTCCTCCACCTACCATCACCCAGCCCTTACCCCAGACCGCTCGTCAACGTCGACAAATTGCTTGTAAGGTGGACATCACTCTTACAAGCAATGTCGATGGTGGATTTGGCCATCACAATGAGAGATGGTTTGTACTAGTCAATAAGGGACGAAACCAAGAAATGTAACTTGGTGAGCAAAATTATTATTATTTTTTTATAAAATATGCCTCATATAAAATTTATATATATATATATAAACTTTTGTATTTTTAGAAACTTTGAGGTCTACCTATAAAACATCATGCAGACAACCCTCTACCCCTTTTAGGTGCGGTTTGAATAATGAGTTGAGATGAAAGTTGAATAAAATATTGTTCGAATATTATTTTCTAATATTATTATTATTTTGAGATTTAAAAAACTGAATTGTTTATTATACTTTGTGTGGAAATTTACCAAAATTATAATAATGAAATAAAACACTTCTTGTATTTAAACGAGGCTCATGGGTGCATCAGGTGTTACTCATCTCATTTCCCTTAATTTTTTTTCTCTCTCTCGGTTTATTATTTTTAATTTGGTCCTCTTATAAATTTTAATTTTAATAAATCTTTGTATATTCTACTTTTGAGTTTGACCACACTAGGGGTGACAAATCGTGTTAACGGGTCGTGTTCCTATTATGTCAAGTTGTGTATATTTACAATATGGGTCAACCCAAACACGACCTGTAAAACTTAACGGGTCAGATTTTCAACCCTAACACGACCTAGTAAAATAACGGATTAACACGACATGATCCATTTTGATCTGTTTATGTAAATGAGTTGACTTGACCCAAATAATCAATTTGACCTGATTAACATAATTTTACATAAAATTTAAAATCACAATATCTTTCAAAAATATAAAACTAACTACATAAGTCTAAAATTACAATCCAAACAATATGGAGGCGATCGTGACTCATGAGAACTCACTCAACTGAAAACTAAAAGAAAGAGTTAGGAAATACGAAATAGGATTAAGGTATTCTTTGTTTTTAGGTTAAAAATTATATAATTGTAATTTTGAGTAAAAAAAGTTTCGAGTCACTAACGGGTTAAGCAAGTCAACCCGAACATGACTCATTAAGCTTAACGAGTTAGATTTTCAAACCCTAACGCATCCATCTATAGTCTCCCATATCCTAACATAGTTCTAAGCAAAATTCAATTTTTAAGCACTTTTTCCTTTTGCTAGTTTGGTGGATCTCTTGAATACTAACTGTATATTGGAGTTCACCCCGTCTTTTGTCTCATTTAAGTTTGCATTACTTGTAAAAAACAAGAAAATTAAAGAGAACCATGTTGTCACAACGCAACAAAAATGATGAAAATGAAAGTTTTAAGAGCCAAATCAAGCAATGGAATTCTTTATATATGCGTCCCAACTTGGGCTGTTCAGCAAAAATAACATAAGGTACATATAAGACTCAGACAAAATATATATAACATAAGGTACGTATAAGACTCAATCAACTACCAAGTAAACATCTACTTGACAGTTCGCCTCAATAGAATCAATTCAATCAAATACCAAGTTATAACTACCAATCCAGCGTATTTTCAGTGACCCATATAGTATTTTAATTTTTAAATTTAATGACCCATGTAGATTCTGAAATGTGAATGTAAGTTGAAAAAATCAAAAGTAAATCATCCCTTTCGTGAGCTTCTAATGGATCAATACACAATATCATACCTACGACAGCGATGGGACACGAGCTGAAGAAGGCGATGGAGGCGGTGACACGAGCTGTGGGTGGCATTAGGGAGAAACGGAGAAGAAGATTGATGGAGAAGGGGTCTGGCTGGCTGTGTGGGACTGACGGAGGGGACTAACTGAGGTCACTGCCAACTTGTCGAGTGCCAAAAATCACAGACGCAAAAATTGGAAAACGAAGAGGACAGAAAGTGGGATTCGGGAAACGAAAAAAACCTTACTAAGTGATAACTATACTTTTACAAAAATGCCCTTGTAGTTTTACTTAAATTACAAAACTGCCAAAATACTCAGCCCCTATTAAGTATCGGGCAAGATTTATATTTCGGCCAAACAACTGTGCTACTCTGCCACCTGAGTAACACCGCTTCATTTAACTAATAGGCTAAATTGGATTTTGTTTTTTTTTTACTCATATTTTTTTATCATTTTAAAACACTTTTCAAAAAAATAAAAAAAAATATCAATACACTAATAGTTATTTCCTTAACCATTAAAATAAAATTAAAATAAAGGAGGTGTCAAATTTATGTGTCAAAGTAGCATTTTTTTTTTTTTTTTTGCAAAAATCTAGAATATCGACTAGTACCGACTGAAACACACCAGTATGGCTGGTATTTTATTCGGTACAAAATGCAGCCCTCCCCTGTACTGGTTACTATTTCGGTACGGTATATACTGGCCAATACAATAAGCTTTTTAAAACTTTAGTGCACAAGCCCTCAGCAACGAATTTTCCGTAAGTGCACCTCGGGTAATTCAAGGGAAAACTCCCTCAACCCGATAGCCCCTAGAGATTGTTTGCACCCAAAGGGATTTGAACTTTAGTCCTGGGAGAGCATACTCTCAAGCCCAAGGCTTTTACCACTTGATCCAATCCCTAGGGGTTAAAGAATATTTTTAATTTACTGGCTTCATCCTCCGTTACCCTCAACTATGAAAAATTTACCTACCATTTAATGGAATGGAGGCAAGGTAGGGCTGAGCACCAACCAAAGCAAAGTTGGTATGACCATCCTCCTACTCCGACTTTGTCAAATGTCGAATCCGACCTCCGACTCTAACATGTTCATCCTCCACTCCAACTCCGACGTGTCGAAGTGAAGGCAAAGCGAAGTCGGTTTTTGACCCCTTTTTTTTTTTTTTTTACTGTTTTCAACTTCATATGTAGCACACTTTTTTAAATTTAAATTTTTTCAAAAATCACAATCTAAACAAAATAGACATCCACTCTCATCATCAACATCCAACTAATCACTACAATAAAATCCACACCTTCCATCTATCAACCACATCCAAAATCATCCACACCTATAATCCAAAAGCATGAAGTTTATTGCCAATTTTGCTAGTCCATAACCAGGAAAAATATATCTAACACTGAACATCGAAATTAACCAGAATGGATTAGCCATTTTATGGTGGACTCCAGAATAGATCATTTACTTCTCTGCATTATTACTCACCATTTTTTCTATATTTTTCCTTCTTGGTATGCGTTTAGCCACTTAAGATTACTGATCTTAAAGCCTAAGGGTCCAACCGAACCAACGAATAATAGCGTCGCAACATTGTTTGACATATACACGAAAATAGAAAATGGAATCCTCATGTAAGAATCCACTACAAAGCTATTATCCATGTGAATGGAGTTCAATGCGGGAATCCACACATATTAGAACAGCAAGTGCAGGGAAGGGAAAACATGCATAAAACGGCAAACTCGAAGGGAGAAGAGAGAGATAAGGCTTACCAGAGGTCCAAAAGAGAGACAGATCGCGCGGTGGGCTGAGCTGGAGAGAGAGTTCGTGACTCGTGAGGTCGTTGATGGGATTTCTAGAGAGAGGCCGTGCGGGGAAGGGGGATTATTGTTGTGTGGCTTTCAGTCACCAATAAAACGGCACCGTTTTATAATCTGAAAACGGCACCGTTTTATAATCTGAAAACGACATTGTTTTATGTAGACTGGGGCCACGTTTTGGCCCTTTTGGGCTGGACTGTTGGGCTTTTTTTTTTCCTAAATCCTAATTTAAATCTTTTTTTTTTTTTTGAAAATAAACGGATCTCATTCCCTTCGTTAAAGAGGACATACAAAGTTGACTTAAAGATAAGCCAATTACAAACGTTAATAATGCCCCAGTACACTTTCGTGATTGGCTGGTCTAGTCCAGATGGCCAATCTCCAAAGACCTAAGTCTAAGAGATAGCACACATCTGTCTACGACAGAGGTAACAGTACCCAACCCACAAAAACTCCATACCCGACTAAAAGGGACATGGAGGAGGAGCGCCCCGTTATCTCTGCCTACGCGGAGTGGGGAGATACTCCATTCGGACTAGTGGGGAGATACTCCATTCGGACATAGTCCGAATGGCATTAGATAATAAGATTTTATATTTTAGAAAATAAAGAAAATGCATAAAATTAATTACATTGTGAAAACACCGTAAATCGAAAAATCAGTGCACAAAAAAGGTTGTTGAAGAGAAAACCGATGGTCGAGCCTGGAAGATCCAGAGACGCCGAATCGGGATCGGCCATGCGTTGCAGCGACAGAGGGTCCCTTGGTGGCGTGTGGAGGCCACGCGCAGGCGAACTCCGAAATCTTCGCCCCGCGCGTGCGGGCTACGTGCCGCTCCAGTGGAGGCCGCATTTGGAGGTTTTGCAGATAGGCGGCAGGGCAAGCTCCTGGTGGGGCACTTGTAGGCTGTTAGGTGCCGGAAGGTCTCGAACGGCGGTTCTCCCTTTGAATGGCCTGAAAAAAACATTAAAAAAAAAAAAAAAACTAAAAACAACACTAAACAGAGACAGAAAGGAGAAAGGAAAGGGGGGAGGGGGGAGGAGTCTAAGCTCCGACCCCCTCTGGCCGATTTTGATGTTGGGAGGGTTTAGAGGGAGAGTGTTGAGAGAGACAGAGAGGGAAGAAAAAGGTAAACTCGAGAGAATATCAAAGGATCAATTTAAATCCTAAACGCCTAATATAAATCATAAATTAATTTTAATCTATGTTTTAATCCTAAGTTTTTTAGTTATGGTTTTTATAATTCTTTTATCACTTAATTTTAATTGTTAGTATTTATTAATAACTATTATTATTTAACTATTATTATTTAACTAGTATCTAATTACATATTCTTATACTATAGTAATACATATTATTAACTCAAGATAATATTTTATACTAATTTCTAACTTATAAGTTATTCCTATAGTATTAATAGGTTATTGGTATTATAGACTTGTACTAAAGTATTACATATAATTATATTAGTTTCTAACTTAATTATATACTAGACTTAATATTCTATATTTAATATTATTATATTAGTGATTATACATTAGTATACATGTTATTATACATTAGTTATTATATATTAGTATTACATGTTTTTATATATTGGGCCATTGGTTATTATACATTGTAACATTACTATTATATGTTATTATACTTTATATATTAGTATTACATGTTATTATACTTTAGTTATTATATATTAGTATTACATGTTATTATACATTAATATTACATGTTATTATACTTTAGTATTTATCTATTAGTGTTTACATGTTATTATACTTTAGTTATTATACATTAGTAACATGTTATTATACAGTTATTTATTAGTGTTTATCCATTTGTATTATATGTTATTAGCATTAGTAACTTAGTTGATTAGTATTACATGTTATTATGCATTTAAAAGTATATACATTAGTATTACATGTTATTATATTTATACATTAGTAATTTAGTGTTACATAGTAGTAATATTGTAATAGTATGATGTTTACATATGCTAAACTATTATTAGTCCATTTAGTCTATATATATTTTAGTATAGGTATATTATTTTATAATAATAAGTTCATGCTAATATAGTATTGAGTTTAACTAACTATGTAAAGTATAATTATATGAAATTTATATGATTAACATATAGAAAAACACATATATTTATAAAATATATATAATATCGGTGTCGAAGTCGATGTCAGTGTATCGGAGTCGGATCGAAGCAGAGCGGAGTCGGACTCATAGTTGGTTCAACTCTACCTCCAACTTCGACTCTGACTTCCCAAGGAAAAAAAACTCAAGTCGAAGTTTGAGAGAAGTCGGGGTCGGAGTTGGATTTTCATATGTTTGCTCAACCCTATGTCTAATTACATACTATTAAATATATTAATATTATAATAACCTTTGTTGCCCAGATGACTAACACAAGAAGGGTGGTGAATTAGATTATATTTAAAAATTAACAATTATAACCCAAATGTACAATATAAAATATGAGCAAAATACGAAGTAGTAGTAGGGTAAGAAAGAAGTTTTACTTTTCATAATTGTCAAAGACAATATCATTCACTTTTTCAAATTTTCAAATCAAAGGTTTACTTTTCGTAATTGTCAAAAATAATATCATTCACTTTTCAAAATTCAAACTTTTAATCATGTCATGCACACGTGAAAGATGACAATCAATCATCTTTCAGAAATTCAAAATTCAAACTTTTAATTTTCAAATATGTCATGCACATGTGGAAAATGCAATTTTGATGCTTTATGATAAAAGATTAATTTTGAACCTTAATCCAATTTCGAATTTTATCAAGAAATTTACAAAATTACTCTAAGAGCTTCATTTGTGAACTTGTTCCCTTTCTTGCTCATGCTTGGTTCATTGATGTGCTTGGCTTCATTGTGTAGATAACTGGAGTTTAAGATTCCTTTATGTTTGAATTCATTTGTTATCATCAAAAGCCATATGTAGATATGTAATTATATGAGGCTTGAAATCTTGGGTTCAACAATCTCCCCTTTTTTGATGATGACAACAAATATTTAGTAAAACTCTGAAGCCTATGCTAATACTTAAGCTCCCACTAAGAATGTGCGTTAATTTTTCAAGCAACCTAATTCCAAGTATATATAACAAGCTTAATAATTCAAGGAATGTTACTTTAAAATAAAGCATTAGAAAAAACATGTTAATGTTCTAGTCTAAGACTTTTTCCTTTTTTAGCATCATTAAAAAGGAACAGCAGTAAGCAATGCCAATGGACTGATGAAAATGGTGCGTTTGTAGAAACTGTGGGGAGTTGAATAACTGGAGCCGCCTGGGTCCCGACAAGTGCTACAAAACCTTGAGCCGCCTGGGTCCCAACATGAGGGTCTATATATTTGTCATAATTACCCGTCGTAAAAGTGTTAGCCATTTCATGATTTGTTGCACAATTCATGGAGACATGTCTTGCATTGTAAAAGTGTTAGCCGTTGCATGATTTGTTGCACAATTCATGGAGACATGTCTTGCACAATTCATGGAGGATTGTCTTCTAATTGTAGTCGTTGGTTCTTCACAAGGTAAGTTTCATCATTTCCTTCTAAACCCTCGAGCCCTGCCCGGATCCTGAGAAGTTCTATAAAGCTCGAGCAGCCTAGGTCTGCGTAGATAGTGCGGGAAGAGATTCAAATCTGCTTGATGTTGTTGACAAACAAGATTTTGCAAAGATTTAAATGCTCTGGGTTTCTATTTAAAAAGATCATTTTTACCCTTCAAATAGCCACAAAAAAAATCTCTCACATTGCTCCTTAACCTAGCTTCTTGTTTATCCAGAATGATAGCATGGCCGAGCAACATTCTTCCAATAATGTTCTAGATTTTAATTAGAAATCATTTACGCCTCAACCACTAATTTTCTCTCATGAGGTCGTCAACACCATGATAAGAGCATAGATGCATTTTTCAAACAAGACTGATACTAAGGTTGTTGCAGGATCAAGAATGCTCAGTGCTCAATATCAATGTTTTAAATACCGTACCGGACGCTGTACCGGTTAAGGCACTGGAACGAAATATTTCGGTACTGGTACCGTTTCGGGATAGTCGATATATGAATAAATTATATATATAAATATATACATATAAATAAAATAATTGTCTATATATGAATAAATTATATATAAATACATAGATATATAAATTATAAATAGTCTAGTCTGAATTGGGGATCAAAAAATGAGTTTGTAGTTTGAAAAAATGAAAAAAAAAATAGAGGCCAAAATATCGACCGGTACAGGCCGAAATATAGGCCAGTACAGGCTGAAATATCGGTCGGTACGAAATGTGTGTAATACCTGTACAGGACTAGTGGCCGGTATGGAAAATACCGGTCGTACTGACCGGTACGGTACGGTATTTAAAAAACTGCTCAATATGCTACCTCTATTATGACCATGTCTCGGAGGTTACTGCAAGGGTAAGTGAAATTGATCGGCTTAACAATTAAATATCTGAGTTGTATCAAAGGCTTGCTAATAAAAGTAGAAAGAATAAAAAATTAAAACAAGAAAATAAAAAGTTGAATAAATTTGTGGACTGATACGCTCATGACCTGCAACCACGAATAAAGGAGTTGGAACGAAAGAGAGTACAAATACAAAGTCAACATCAGCAGTTAACAACAAAGGTTTAGCATTTATAAGAAAAATAGGGACAGTTTGAAGTTAATCTTGCTGGCTTACCTAAATAAAATATGCATCCATCATATATTGTAATCTTGACTAAGTAAGTTTTGAAGAACTGATAGCTTGTCTTATTCTCATTTCCTTCTTTATAAAATTAGTCTTAAATTTCATCTAATTCGCATCAAATTTTCTTTATTCTCTGTAATATATCTGCATTCTCACTCTCTAAGCTTTTCTCTCCTTTTTTTAATGGCTCAGCAATCTTCTTCCACCAATCCCCTTGTTCGCTATATGGGATATTCTGCACCTCAGCCACCAGTTATTTCTACATCTTTCATAGGTGCCATGATGCAGTATGAGAATGATTTGACTAATAAGTCAGATGATGACATCATTTATGAACTTGTGATTTTTGGCACACAATACTCATCATCCATTGTCGTATTTTCTCAACGGTTGCGGTCCAGAGCTCGTGAAGTTGAAAAGGTTAACGAGAAGATTTATGAATTTTAACGACTTGTTCACGAGTCAAACAAAAAAATAGGAGACTTAAAACAGGAGAATAAGGATTTAAAATCCATACTTGTCTCTTCATTTCGATTGCCTACTCCTTTAAATAAAGATAACATGTTGATGTATGAAGAACAAGAGCGCTTAAAAAAGAGGCTAAAAGTCTCAAGTTTTTGTAAGTCGTTTAAGATAATAATAATAAAATGTTTAAAAGATATTCATGTCATGCATCATTCTTATTTCTCTTATAATTATGCATAATCTATCTTTTGGAAAAGGTTTTGTGAAAATGTATGTAACTGATCATGTGTACTTCTAATACAATATCACCCTTCTGCACATGATCTTGAAGAAAATAATATCTAATTTGCACTTAAGTAGCTAATTAGATCAAAAGAAGTGTGCTTAGGATACCATAATCTTAGCTCAATTGTACCAGCAAGGTATCTAAGAATGCGCTTAACTACAATCAAATGAGATTGTTTTGGAGATGATTGAACACGTGCACATAAGCATACACTGAACATAATATATGGTCTACTGGCTATCAAATATCTACCAATCATACCTTGATATACCTTTGAGTCAACTGGCTTGCCGGTTTCATCATTGTCAAGTTTGGTGGATGGACTCATCGGTGTTCTAATTTCCTTCATACCTTCCCTCCTAAACTTTTTGAGTAATTCTTTGATATATTTTGATTGATTGATGAATGTTCCACTTTCTACTTATTTGATTTGCAATATGAGAAAGAAGTTAAGTTTTTCCATCATGCTGATTTCAAATTCTTCCTGCATACTCTTAGCAAAAACTTGGCATATATTTTCATTAATAGCACTAAATATTATATCATCCACATATATCTGAATCAAAAGAATATCATTTTTTTCATGTTTGATAAAAAGAGTTGTATCGATTTTTCCTCTTAAAAAACTTTTTTCAATCAAGAAATCACTAAGTCTCTTATACCAAGCTTTAGGGTCTTGTTTGAGTCCATATAGTGCTTTGGTGAGCTAGAGAACATAATTTGGAAAAATATGATTTTGAAAACCTAGAGGTTGCTCAACATATACATCTTCATTTATAAAACCATTTAAAAAAGCACTTTTAACATCCATTTGAAAAAGTTTGAAATCTTTATAACAAGTATAAGCAAGTAGCATTCAAATAGCTTCCAATCTTGCTACCCGTGCATATGTCTCATCATAATCTATTCCTTCTTCTTGATTGAAACATTGCGTTACAAGTCGAGCCTTGTTTCTAATGATGACTCCGGACTCATCTTTCTTGTTTCTAAAAACCCATTCTATTCCAATAACAGTATGACTTTTGGGTCTAGGGACAAATGTCTAAACTTTATTTTTTTCAAATTGATTTAGCTCTTCTTGCATAGCTATAATCCAAGATTCATCAAGAAGTGCTTCATCAATATTTTTGGGTTCAATTTGAGATAGAGAAGCTATATGATTGCAAATATTTCTAAGAGATGATTGAGTACTTACACCTTGTGAATGTTCTCCTAGAATTTGTTCCACTAGATGATCTTTCACAAGTTTCCACTGTTTGGTTGCATTTTGCATCAAGTTTTGATGATATTTCCTGATGTTTCCATGTTGGACTTCCTCTATTGTGTTCTCTTTGTTGAGATTAAGACCATCTGTTTTATTTATACCTTATCTTTCTTCATTAACAGATTTCTTGGAGAGTAGATGATTAGATTCATCAAATACTACATGCATAGATCCTTGAAAAGTATAAGCCTTTTTATTGAAAACTCTATAAGCTTTACTATTAGTAGAATACCCGAGAAAGATGCCTTCATCAGATTTTGCATCCAATTTGCCTAAAGTATCATTGTCATTCAAAATGAAGCATTTGCATCCAAATACATGAAAGTAACCAATATTGGGTTTTTTCTTATTCCAAAGCTCATAGGGGGTTTTATCTAATTTAAACCTTAATATAACTCTATTTATAATATAACAAGCAGTGCTTACTGCTTCAACCCAAAAATAACTAGGCAAATTGTTCTCATTGAGCATTGTACTTGCCATCTGTTGAAGAGATCTGTTATTCCTCTCTACTACCTCATTTTGTCGAGAGGAGCAGAGAAATTATACATTAAACTATTTTCATCACAAAAAGTTTCAATATCTTTATTAACAAACTCTTTCCCCCTATCACTTCGGATACTTGAAATAGTATAATTCTTTTCATTTTGAATTCTCTTGCACGACTTGGTAAAGGCACTATGTGCCTCATCTTTACAAACAAGAAAGATGACTCAAGTATGTCTAGAGAAATCATCAACAACAACAAATGCATAATATTTTCCCCTTAGACTTGTAACTCTGTTTGGTCCAAAAAGATCCATGTGTATCAATTGCCGTGGTTTAGTAGTGAAAATATGTTTCTTGGTTTTAAAAGAAGTTTTCAACAATTTTTTCTAAGTCAATCACTTTCTTCTTCAACTCATAATTTTCATCTTTCAAAACGATGTTTTCTTTTCTTAAAACATCAATTTCGTTTGTTAAAGAAGGATTTTTCTTTTTCAAGGTAGTATATTTAATACTCAATTTATCAAGTTCCTCATATATTTATTCCAAGACATTTTGCAATTCATCACATGAAGGATTTTCAATATTGTCAGGATCTATTACCTCAAGGTCATCTTTAGCTATAAGACAAATATTTGCAAATTATCCATTACTTGTTTCGCTGTCTGAGCTGCTTGAATCATCATCTCATGTAACTTTCATTACTTTCCTGCCCTTGTTTCAATATTTCTTTAGCAAAAAACAATCTGCTGTAATATGTCTAGGCTTATTGCATTTGTATATTTTTTGAAAAACTTTTTGAAGGATTTCCTTGAATGAGCTTTATTTCTCTTTATGAGTCTTTTAATTCCTCTTGTTATTATCGCAACTTCTCCATCTTTGTCATCACTTTCATCATCTTCATCATTTTCGCTTTCATGAGAAACAGTTTTAACTACCAAGCACTTCTTTGGCTTTCCTTATTTTTCTCCTCTTTTCAATGTGTACTCATGGTTGGTAAGTGACCCTGATGAGTTCATTTACTTTGAGTTTCTTGAGATCTCTAGCTTCAAGAATTGCTCTCACTTTTGATTCTCAGCGTTTTGGCAGAGAATTGAGAATTTTTCTTACTATCTCCATGTTGGAATAGACTTTGTCAAGAGCTGTCAAGTTGTTTATGATGTTAATGAAACGAGTGTACACATTAGAAATAGATTCATTTTCATTCATTTTAAATATTTCATATTCATGAGTAAGAATATAAATTTTCGATTCCTTGACTTGAGAAGTTCCTTCATAAGTAACTTCTAAGTTATCCCAAATTTCTTTTGTCATCTTGCAAGTCATTATTCTATTAAACTCATTCCCATTGAGAGAATTATATAGAAAATTTATAGTCGTTGAATTCAATGTTGTAATTTTATCGTCTTCACGATCGAATTCTTCTTCTTCCTTTTTGACCTTTACTCCATCAACAACTTTTGTTGAAATATAAAGTTCATTTATAATGAATCTCAAAATTTCTTGACCTTGAAATTGAAAACAAATTCTCATTCTAGCTTTCCAGAATGTGCAATTGTCTCCGTAAAATAGTGGAGGCCGACTGGTAGATTCACCTTCACCAAATGTAACTATAATGTTAGCCATAAAATCTTAACTCAAAAGATAGTTAATTTAATAAAATAATCATCGCTCTGATACCAATTGTTACTGATCATAGGCAGCACCTATGTCACATAACAATTATACCTACCAGCCTAGCCGGCCACCGTCACCCATGGTCGAAGAGTCTTGCTTCGATGACACAGTCACAAGCGAGAGTTCCCTTGAGTGATCTGCCTGTATGAACATCACAAGTCAACTATCTCTGATACTAATTGTTGTCCAGATGACTAACACAAGAGAGGGAATGAATTTGGTTGTATTTAAAAATTATAAATCGAATACACAATACAAAATATGAGCAAAATACAAAGCATCAGTAAATATAAAGAGTAAGGGTAAGAGAGAAGCAAATTCAGTATTTTAACGAGGTTTAGCCCCATTGCCTACGTCCGCCTCAAGCTACCCCTTGAGAATTCTCAAATTCACTATTCAACTTTCTTCAGGTGGAAATAGAAACCTATCATACGTTTAAGCAGTACTGTTACAAAAAATCCATGTAGAACACCCTTTACATTTGCAATCACCTTACACGTGGTGGTTCAACTATTCCATGTGTAGAACCCCTTCTACACACACAAGGGTTATACACACCATTTTACTGATACAAGAGTTGATAGTAGGTAGGTTATCAGAAAATACTCCCAAATGAGTGGAATAAGAACAATACAACGCAAACTATATCTCTTTCAAAATGAATAAGGATTAAGGCTCAATACTTAGAGAGAAGAGAGATTGAAAGTTTTGAATGAATGTTGTAAAACTTGCAATTGATGTGTATGTGCTCTTGTAGTTGTATATTTTAAAGATCTCAAATAAGTTCTTTATAGGCATATGAGATTTCATTTTTAAATTTAAAAAGATTTACATGTCAAAGACAGCATCATTCACTTTTCAAAATTTTCAAATCAAAGTTTTACTTTTCGTAATTTTCAAAGACAATATCATTCACTTTTCAAAATTCAAGTTTTTAATCATGTCATACACATGTGAAAGATGACAATCAATCATCTTTCAAAAATTTAAAATTTTAATTTTTAAATATGTCATGCACATGTGGAAAATGCAATTTGATGCTTTATGATAAAAGATTAATTTTGAGCTTTAATCCAATTTAAAATTTTATTAAGAGATGTACAAAATTACTCTAAGAGCTTCATTTGTAAGTTTGTTTCCTTTCTTACTCATGCTTAGGTCACTGATGTGCTTGGCTTCATTATGTAGAAAACTTGAGTTTGAGATTATTTTATATTTGAATTCATTTGTTATCATCAAAATCTATATGTAGATATGTAGTTATATGAAGCTTGAAACCTTAGATTCAACAACCTTACTACTTCATACTACCTATTTATTACTCCTTTTATTTTTTTAATTTACTTTTTACCTAATAGTTAAGGAAGTAACTATCAGTGAAATTATATTTTTTTTTAATTTTTTCTTAATGATTAAGGATGTTACAAAAATACTTAAAAGAAAATAATAAAAAAATAAAAATCTCAAATACACTATAGAGTAGTAAAAGGGTGATAAAAGGGTAGTAAGACTATCATTATCCTATATGTTATTATACTAGTGTCTACCTTATTTCTATATTTGATTATGTATGGTAGTAATACTATGATATTTACATATACTAAACTATTATTAGTCTATTTATATTATAGTATAAGTATATTATTTTATAATAATTAGCTCATACTAGAATATTATTGAATTTAATTATATAAGTTCTAGTTATATAATTATTCTAGTATATATGATCAATCTATAAATAAATACATATTTTTATAACATATGTACAATATCGGAGTTAGATTTGGATTTGAAGTTGGAGGTGATCCAGCTACACTTCCGATTGAAAAATTTTAAAAAATCCGATTCCGACTCCATTTTGAAAAGTTGAATTGTTTATTATATTTTGTGTGAAAAATTAGAAAAATTATAATAATGAGATAAAATGAAATGAAACACTTCTTATATTTAAATGGGGCTCATCGGTGCATCATGTGTTACTCATCTCACTTCTTTTAATTTTTTTTTCTCTCTCTCAGTTTATTATTTTTAATTTTTGTCCTCTTATAAATTTTAATTTTAATAAATCTTTGTATATTCTACTTTTGAGTTTGACCACACTAGGCGTGGCAAATAGTGTTAACGGATTGTGATTGTATCGTGTCAAGTTGTGTATATTATACAATATGGGTCAATCCTAACACAATCCGTTAAGTTTAATGCGTCAGATTTTCAAACCATAACATAACCCATTAAAATAACAGGTTGACACAATACAATCCGTTTCAATTTGTTTATATAAATGAGTTGAATTGCTCCAAAGAATCCATTTGACCTGATTAATATAATTTTACATAAAATTTAAAATCACAATATCTTCCAAAAATACAAAGCTAACTACATAAGTTTAAAATTACAATCCAAATAATAAAAACACTAAAATTACAATCTAGAGGAAGTGTGGGAGACAATCGTGACTCGTGAGAACTGACTCAACTGAGAATTAAGGGAGAAAGTTAGGAAATACGAAATAGGATTATGTATTTTTGTTTTTAGGCTAAAAATGATATAATTGTAATTTTGAGTAAAAGAAAATTAACGAGTCTAACTAAATGGGTCATTAACTAGTTAAGTGGGGCAATCCAAACATGATCCGTTAAGCTTAACGGGTCAGATTTTCCAATCCTAACATGATATATTAAAATAACAGATTGAGACGACACTACTCATTGCAATCCATTTATGTAAATGGGTTGAATTGACACAAATAATTCATTTAACCTGATTAACATAATTTTACATAAAATTTAAAATCACAATATCACCTAAAAATATAAAACTAACTACATAAGTCTAAAATTACAATCTAAATAATAAAAACACCAAAATTACAATCTAGAAGAAGTGTGGGAGGCGGTTCTTATAAGAACTGAGTCAACTGAGAGCTAAGAGAGAGAGTCAGGAAATATGAAATAGGATTAAAGTATTTGTTTTTAGATTAAAAATGATATAATTGTAATTTTGAGTAAAAAATTAACGGGTCTAAACGAGTCATAAAAAGTTAAGCGGGTTGACCTGTTAGTGACACATTAATGAATCTTGTCTTAACGGGTCGGCCTGTTTTGACCCAAACACGTTAGCATCAAACTTAAATTTGCTAATTTTGTACCGTGTTTGTGTTAAATTAACGGGTCGTATCACATATTACCACCTCTAAACCATACAAATGAAGAGCATCATGACTGATGTTAGGCAGACCTAAGAATCATCATGGTATTAAACCCAAAAATGAAAATTTATTAAATATTTAACCTGAAAATTTATGCTACATATGGTTAAATATCTTGTCTACAAATATATTTATTTTAGAATTACAACTATATCACTCAAATTAATTGCTCATTTTGCCTAATTGACACATCGTCTGAAAATATAAAAAGAGAAAAACTAAGGTTGTTTCTAATTGTTAAATCAAACTCAACTCATCTCAAATCAATAGGGTTGTAAGTCGGTTAGTCCAAACCGAAAAATCGACTGGACCGAGTGGTTCGGTTCGGCCTGGTTTGAACCGAAATAGAGACCAGTCGGTCTCGATCCATAGGTTAGTAAAATTTTGATTTTCAGTTTGGTTTTGGTCTAGGGTTTTCCAACCCCATCGATTGAATAAGAAAAATATATTTTTTAAAATATATTTTACATATATTATTTATATAATAATTATATAATTAATTATGTAATTTTCATCTAACCTGTCACCATTAACAATATAAAATTTTAAATATGTTATTAACAATTTAATATTCTATCAATTAACTAATGTATGATATCAATTAACTAACTTATCACCAATTCACTATTAAATAATTACTAACAAGTAACATATTTTTATATATTATTTGTATATAATAATTATATAAGTTAATAATATAATTTTCATCTAATTTATTATCATTGACCATATAATAGTTTTTTTATTGAGCTAGTTACATAATCCATATTAATAATTCACTCAATTTTAATTTAGTAATTTAATTAATTTATTTGAAAAAAGAAGAAAAAAATAAAAAAAATAATTGGGCTAGACCAAACGGACCAATAGCTACCAGTCTGGGAAAAATGATAGACTAAAAATTTTTGTCCATCACCTCCTAGAACGAACTAGACTGATTTACACTCATGCAAATCAATTATTGATGAGACCAACTAGGTTTTCAATTTCTTATAAAAAAGTTAAACCTATCTCAACCAGCTTAATATATTTCAACCTAAAAAAAATTCATCACAACTTAAAAAAGTTAAACTTATCTTAATAGAATTAATAAAATATTATTATTTACAACTGAAGTCAACCAATATGTGATCTAAAATTCTAAGTTACCATAGGTTTTCTCTAACCTCTTTATTGTTTGTATTTTTAATATATTTTTAAAACTTTTTGTAATAAATGACGTGGTACCACTAGTTAATAGGTGAGATATAATTGAGGCGAGAAGGGTAATCAATATAAGAAAAACGCTATTTACAGTCGGTATGCGCAGTCGATATACAGTCGGGCCCACTCTTTTCTTCTTCCCACTTTCTTCCTTTCACTCTCTCTCTCTGCTTTTTTTTTCATCTGCTCACTTTTTTCCTCTTTCTCTCTTTACTTTTTTTTCTGATGGCCCGTTCTGGAGAAGGGAACGAGATTCATCATCCCAACACAGTACTTGGGTCACCAGGCATTTGGAATGTTACTGCGAGAAGCCGAAGAAGAATTTGGCTTTCAGCAAGGAGTGCTCAAGATTCCCTACCAAGTGTTTGTGTTCGAGAAAAACTTGAAGGTGGTTGAAGAGAAAAGATCAGAGGCACTTTACATACATCATAATCAGCTTGGTTTCGCTGCAGACAAGGAAAAGATTGAGCTTACACCCTCTAATCATCCTCAAATGTGTATATGATTACCGATCTTGATTTTTCATCTTGATTGCAAGATCTTTTTCCTTTTTCTTTTCCCTGGACGTTGAGTGAATGCAATGTAATGAGGAGACGAGAGAACTGAGATCAGGGCGAGGGAGATCTTTTGGAGATAAGAAGATAGATTTCTTTTTTATTATGGGAAATAGATATTTCTCTGCCATTATTTTGCGCAGAGGACATCAAATTTTCGTGCATTGTTACGATTCTGCGAGAGAAAAGAAATTCTGCGAGAGTGGGACCCAACCGATTGTATTCTTTTATATTAATTTAGAAAGCCGTTTGCACACCGCTTGCAAACGGCGACTGTATATAGCAGTTCTGTAAATATAAATAGATTATATAAAAGTAAATATATGAACTGACGTGATTTAACGAGATCTGTTAGATCTATTTTATAATAAAAATAACTTTAAATCTTACGTATCTTATCAAGTCATATCAATTTGTAAATATATTTTTGTATAATGACTAAAATATTTTTCAATTAATACAAAATAATAAAATTTCTCTATTTAATATATATTAATTCAAAAGTAAACAAAAATTGCAAATTTTTTTACATTAATTTTCTAACCTTTCGGCCTTCGGTTGCCCTTGGGTCTTTGCCTAGCTAAACATCCAGCAGAACTCGTTACTGCACTGAGAAGTCACAGAGCATGGGGAAAGGGAGGAGGCTAACGCTTCAATCAACATTAGTATCGCATTCCATCTCAAAACTCAATCCAGGTAACCATTGATTCAGCTTTTTCGGCAATCAAACCAAATGCTTCGTTTAATTTCCGTAAAGCTGCCCCAACAATTAAGGCGCAGAGCTTCACCAATCTGCCATGGCCACTTGTTCTCAACCTCCTCTCTCAAGCCCATCTCAGACCCCCCTAATTCCACGGACCCAAAATCTCTTACAGTTTCCTTCCTCCGAAACTCGTGTGGGTTGTCCTTAGAATTGGCCACTTCAGCTTCCAAGAAGCTCAACATTGAGAACGTAGAGAATCCCAACTCCGTTCTGAATCTGTTGAGAACTCACGGTTTGACGCAGAACCACATCATACACTTAATTAGTAGTCGTCCATTATTGCTTTCGGCCGATTTAGGCAATACCCTTAAGCCCAACATGGAGTTGTTTAAATCCTTAGGATTCTCTGGCGCTAACCTCGCCAAAATGCTCACCAAATACCCAAATTTGCTAGAAAGTGATGCATACACTGCTGTTGAGTTTTTTAGAGCACATGGTTTTAGTGATAAACAAATAAAAACTTTGACTATGAAGTGTCCCGAACTTTATGTGTATAATGCTCAAAAGATTCTTCAGCCAAAGTTGGAGTTTTTCAAATCGTTAGGTCTTTCAGATCTTGAAATTACAAAGCTTTTATCCGTAGAGCCGTATATTCTAACAAGGAGCCTCGAAAAACAAATCATTCCGTGTATTCAAGAGCTTAGGCAGTTTCTCGGAACTGACGAGAATGTCTTAAAGGCTATAAGGAGATGTTACGGAGTAATTCAATCAGACGTGGTGCATATATTACGGCCCAACATCAATAAGTTGATAAGCCATGGTGTTCCCCAGTCATTAGTTTTGAAACTCTTCTTTATAAGACCATTGTCACTAAATAGTATATGTGGCAATCGGTTTAGTGAGATTGTTAATGAAGTTATGAAATTGGGTTTTGATCCCAATCGTCTGAAATTTATTCTAGCTATCGTGTCCATGTCACTAAATGGTAAAACACTGTGGGAGCAGAAGGTGGAAGCTTTTAGAAGTTTTGGTTTGTCAGACGATGAGATTTGTTCAGCATTCAAGCGGCAACCCTTGTGTATGGCTATTTCGGAGAAGAAGATCAAGAAAATGATGGGTTTCTTTGTGAACAAACTGAAGATGAGGCCTTCGAAGATCTCCAAGAATCCGAATCTTCTACTGCTTAGCTTGGAGAAGCGGATTATTCCGAGGTGTTCAGTTCTGCAACTTTTGATGTTGGAGGGTTTGATCAAGGAAGATACTAGCATTGCTTATATAGTCAAAATGGCTGAGAAGAACTTCATGAAGAGATTTGTGAGCAAGTATCAAAATGAGGTTCCGGATGTTGTTAGAGCACATCAAGGGAAGATAGAATTTCAAGGGCTCCCCATAGCCATGGAAATGTGACTACTTTGGATATATTCAAATGCGGGATTGCCTAAAGATCACGAGTTCAGGTTTAGTTCAACATTTTTTCACTTATCAAAAAAAATGTCTGCAGTTGGATGTTTATCTTCTTCTGAGGAATTGAAGGGTAAAACATTTTGAGGAGTTGTTTCAGCAACTTTTTATGGTGATCTATCTGTGTTGTTCAGTTTAGGTGAGAACTAGAAACTTGTCAATGTTGAGGTGAACGTTCCATGCTTACAGTGGACCTTGTCTACCTTGTTGGTAGTGATAGCTTATGGTGCTATTAATTTGATCTTACATTGCAGGAGAAGCAAACCCTGGCCTTTTTTGTTAGAGCAGTTCAAATGTTGAGGCATTCTGGTATGTTTAGGTGTGGGAAGACTCTGTGGCCTCATGATCACATAAAATCTTTATGTTTGTTTCTCTTTAGATCTAATGTTAAATCCACAAATCGCTTCAACTTGGAGTTGAAGTCAGTGATCGCCCTGATTGGAGTGGGAGTCCACTGATTCAGAGTTGGACTCCAACTCCGAGTCAAGGCTAACTCCAATTCCATTCCAAACGATCTGTTTGGGCACGAAGTTGGAGTTGCTACTTGAAGTTTGGTTTTTGACCCTTTTTCCTGCACTTTATCAGCACCCAAATAGAAAAAGAATAGTCAAATTACCCAAAATACAACCTAAGAATCTCTCAAATACAACTATAAAGACCCAGATTTGTCATCAAACACAACACAAAGACAGACAGGAGACTTTCTTGAAATGCCAACATAAGCACAAAAGACAAGGATAATACTGTTTCAAATACTTCCAGCATCGCATTCTAGCCAATTTACCATGGCTTCTACTGCCAGCTTGTTCCTCTGTCACCTTGTCCAACTTTGGTGTTTAGATAAAACTTAAGGTTAAATATTAATACCAAAACTTTGGTTTGATTTTTAGATACGATTCATCTTTATACTCTCCATTTTAATTTATTTATTATATTTTTAATAAATTTTGGTATATTCTGTTATGAGGCATCACTGTTATCTTGGTTATCCTTCTAAATGAATAATGGACAGAGAATTCATTCTAATGACTACAATAAATTAAACGTGTGTAAATATAAATCTAAAAATCAAAGAAACCATTTGAAAACAGTCAAAACCTAAGAACCCTTACTTTCATAAAGTTTTTCTTTTTTCTCGTTTATATGAGAAAACATCTATTCATCAGTCGGTTCTAATTTCCTACACCAAACACCGTAGACCGGGTTTGCCACTTCACTGTTCAAAACCAACTTGCTTCTCTCCTCTCCCATTACTTCCCTTTCTCCCAATGCTTCTCGCTTCTCTTTAGAAACCAACTTCCCTTTGTTTGATGAAACCCATCCCAAATTTTCTTCACCAAATCACCACAAAATTCCTCAAATCTCTCAAATGCAAATTTACTTCGAAAAAATCAAAAACAATATTGAAAAAGACAAAAGATGAAAAACAAGGAGGTGCGGTGACCCACCGATTTCTTTTGCCAAGGTCAACCTTGAATCTCATCCAGGTGATTTCTTTCTTTCTTCTGTATTTTCTTTTTTTCCCTTTTTTTTATTTCTTTAGATTTTCTTTTTTTTTGGGGCTTATTTTTTTATCAACTTGTGGATTATAATCTATGTCTCTGTTTTTTTTTTTTTTTT
>QEOT01006548.1:52861-70074 GCA_003123785.1 Pterocarya stenoptera
CCCTTTCTCCCAATGCTTCTCGCTTCTCTTTAGAAACCAACTTCCCTTTGTTTGATGAAACCCATCCCAAATTTTCTTCACCAAATCACCACAAAATTCCTCAAATCTCTCAAATGCAAATTTACTTCGAAAAAATCAAAAACAATATTGAAAAAGACAAAAGATGAAAAACAAGGAGGTGCGGTGACCCACCGATTTCTTTTGCCAAGGTCAACCTTGAATCTCATCCAGGTGATTTCTTTCTTTCTTCTGTATTTTCTTTTTTTCCCTTTTTTTTATTTCTTTAGATTTTCTTTTTTTTTGGGGCTTATTTTTTTATCAACTTGTGGATTATAATCTATGTCTCTGTTTTTTTTTTTTTTTTTTGCCTATTCTTGTTTAAAAGGCTCCCAGTTTCGTTTCTTTTAATTTTATTGCCATTTTGTAAAATCTAGGTTCCCATCTCTATTTTGAACCAAGGTTCCAAATTTCATTTTCTACAAAGTTTTGCTAGCTTTTTGCTTCGAGTTTTTTCCAAAATCCCCAAGCCTTATTTGTTTTCGCAAATGAGATGAGATGAGTTGAGATGAAAGTTGAATAAAATATTGTTATAAATTATTTTTTTTTTTGAATAATTTTATATACAACAGTTAAGTGCGTAAACGTTGCATAATCACTTTGAAAAAGAGTGAGATGTGCTATTAAAAAATTAATTTTTTTATGTAGGTTCCATATTTTATTCACTTTTTTTAAAGTGATTACGCTGCAGTTGCACAAATCACTGTTGCGAATATCTTTTCTCATTTTTTTAATATTATTTTTATTTTGAGATTTAAAAAAATTGAATTGTTTATTTTATTTATGATAAAGTTATAATGATTATATGAGATTGAGATTAAAAATTTTATGAAAGTTAACTATGCCAGACTTCAATTCATCTAGTTTTGTGCGATCAGGCATTCAATAATTTCCTTATTCTCAGCTTTGGTCTCAATCCAGCTGTCTATATGAGCTATCAATAACAAATTGGCAACAATGACTATGGGCTGTACAGTTTCTCTTTTGTTTTCGGAAAACTCTCATCTCATCTCAATTTCATCATAACACATTTTCAAATTCCAAACAAAGTAAAATAAATAATTCAACTTTTTCAAATTCATCTCATATTCTCTCACCTAATCATTACAACTTTTTCAAATTTCAATACAAAATAAAATAAATAATTCAATTTTTTCAAAACTCATCTCATCTCTTCTCTGAAAACAAACAAGGCCAGAGTACTCAAAGATGAAGAAAAGATTGCAAGACTTTGTGAGGTTGGGTAGGTGGTGTGAAGGTGGCAAATGAGTTAGGCAAAGCGAAGCTATATTATGGGCATATGCTAGCGACCGCTTATCTTTTTTGTTCTCCCGAAGAGAACAAAACAAACGATAGAAATTTTCTCTTTGAGAAATAACATTTGCAATTGTGTAGTGCATAAGTGATGTACAATCTATTTGAAAAAAAAGTGAGTAAATACAAGAATCACATGAAAAAAAAATTTAATAATAGATTTTACTCTTTTGTAAAATGATTATACGGCACTTGTGTACTTCACAATTATATGTAATATTACTTTCTTTTTTATATCATTGAATTTGCAAACGAAAGAAAGGGAGAGAGAGAGATGGAGAGCTGCTGTGTTTTGTAAAGTTTAAAAAAAGAAAAAAAATAAAACTCAATATTTATCTTTAGGCAAACGAGTAGCAGGAAAAGTTTATAGTATTTAAACCGAATTTTTCCACTGTATCTTTTCTTTTAAATTGATTTAAAAGTAAACAATAAAAAAAAAATGCAAACTTTATATATATCTTTTCAATTTAAAACTTTTTCTAATTAAGTTTTGGGTGTGATTCCTTGTGGCCAGGGGTGTAAATCGATCCTGTCTAGGTGGTGATGGAAATTTTTGGTCCATCATTTTGCCCGGACTGGTAGCTATCGGTCTGATTGTTCCATTTGGTCTGGCTCAAATTTTTTTATTGTTTTCTTCTTCTTTTTTCAAATAAATTAATAAAAAAAATTATTTAAAATATTAAATTAAAATTAAGTGAATTATTAATGTGGATTATGTAATTAATTCAATAAAAAAATATTTTATATGGTCAATGATAATAAATTAGATGTGTTAATGTCGTATCCCGCGGACCTGGGCGACTCCACTTCACAAATGCTCAGTCTGCAACCTGCGAACACTAGAAATGAGGGAGGGCTCGAGGGGAGCCGTGGTGCCTCTAATGCTTAAGTTAGAATAGGTGAGTTCTTCAACCTTAGAGAGTAAGGCCCCGCTTGGATACACAGATGAGATGAGATGAGATATTTTGAATAGTAGTTGAATAAAATATTAATAGAATATATTTTTTAGTATTATTTTTATGTTGAAATTTGAAAAAATTAAATTGTTTATTATATTTTTGTATGGAGATTTGAAAAAATTGTAATGATTGAGATGAGATGAGATGAGATAGTGGTTTTGTGTAAACAAACGGGGCCTAAGTATAAAAGGATTCAAGAGAGAGCCCCCACTTGTGAGTGTGGGGTATTTATATACTTGTCTGAGGGAATCTTCTGACGAAGGGGTATGGGCATGTCGCCCATGCCCACGGCCGCACCCCTCTACCAATCTAATGTCAGGTACTTTGCTGTGTCGTGTTCCCAATTGTCCCTCATTTAATGTGGCGTGGTCCCCTTTAAATGCGGCGTGGTCTTTCATGACATTCTCTGATTGGGTCGTATCGTCCAGAGCTACTCGGCCGTTGGCAATTGAGTGCTCGAGCCGCCCCTGGTTTTCTGGGATTATAGTTCTATTGATTCTCATGCATTGGGTATACCTGACACTTTCTAGTGGTGGGCTCTTTGCCCGGGAGCTGGCCGATGGCCTAGGGCTTGCCTGGTGGCCCAGGCTTTGAAGCTCGCGGGTGGCCCAGTCTTGCCTCGAACTGGGACTCCTTTTTGAACTCCTTTTGGGCCTTGATGGATGGCTTGGGTTGGGCTCAACTTGGCACAAGGGGCTCGGGGATTCCCCCACACAAGATGAAAATTACATAATTAATTATACAATTATTATATAAATAATATATATAATATATATTTTTTATTTTTTGAATTCGGTTGGTCTGGTTCGGTCAGGGGTGGGAAACCCTTGGATCGAGACCAGATCGAAAGTTTTCAGTCCTCTATTTCAAGGACTGAGATCAACCGGTCTTGGTTCTAGGTCGGTTCGGTTCGGTCGGTTTCTCCTGTCCGAACCAACCGACTTTCACCCCTACTTGTGGCCTATTAAAATGTTAATAAAGTAATGTTAAATATAATTTTAGAGTTCCATATATTTTGAATAAAATAATATTCATTTATGCAATCTTAGTTTTTTTTCAAGTAAATTTTAAATTTGTCCATTTCATTAAAAAGAAATGTGTGGGACTTGTGGTTGAACAACTGAGAGGTTTGGATAGTGAGTTGAGAAGAAAGTTAAATAAAATATTATTAAAATATTATTATTTAATATTATTATTATTTTGAGATTTGAAAAAGTTAAATAGTTATTATATTTTGGTGTGAAAATTTGAGTAAGTTGTAATGATTATATGAGATGAGATTAGATAAGTGAAAGGCTTTTTATATTCAAACCTACTATGGAATGTGTACGGTAGCAAGGGTTGCTTTGGGCTGTTCTTGGATGACGCTTCAAAAGTCACATACTCACAACACAGGGATAGTGAGGAGGCCATGTTTCAATGCATTTTTGTTTAATTTTGTGTTTTTTTTTCAAGTATTTTAAAATCATTTTAATATTTTTTTTTAAAAAAATTAAAAAAATATTAAAAAAATACTTGCTTAATCATTAAATAATATAAAAAAATCAAAATTGATGGAATTTATCAGAAGAATTAATCCCTTTTAGCATTTTCCATGTTGCAATCAGCTCAATAGCATCGCATTCATCTCAAAAGTCGATCAGGTAACCATCAATTCAACTTTTTCCGCAATCAAACCAAATGATTCCTTTAATTTGAATAAAAAAACTGCCCCAACAATTAAGGATCAAAGCTTCGAAACCTAGTCATGCCAACTTTTACTCGGGGCATTCACATTTTATAAGTAATGTTTTTTGCTAAATTTTAGTTAAAAGTCATCTTTGTTTTTAAATTTTTTGTTTAAAATTGTACTTACCTTTCTAAGTTCTTCTACATCATTATCCCAATTCTTTTTCTATTCTATTAAAATAATATTTATTTATTTTTTCTACTTATTTCTTAGCTACTAATTTTTGTCTTGCGAGGAAAGAGTAGAAGAAAAATTTTTGAAGCTTTTTTTTTCACATATTTGTAATTATTTACCATATCCATGTTTTTTATTTTTCATATGTAACATTTTTTTTTTAAACTGCTTATCTCTCTAAACGATAATATTTTAAAATCAGGGCTTTCGTAACAATAAGATTTTAAAAAAAAATCGTATTTTCACAAATGGTCAATTTTCTTAAAAACAATTTGGATCATCTCAATGTCGACATTTTTTTTTCAACAAATTTTAACTATAACAAATAGGAAAAATTTATTTATTATCATCCTTTCAACATCCCTTGACGTGGTATTAAATGATAAGCCTATAAGTGAAATATAATAAATAATCTCTAATAATTTAATACCACATCATAAGATGATGAGAGGCTGTTGGTAAAAGAAATGATGAGTAACATTATTCTAACAAATATGAGCATGAATGAAAGTATAGATGATTGAAAAAATAATTTGTTTTATTATTTATAATAAAATATTTGTAAAAAATGATTTATGAATGAATAGTCGCTCCCTATATGTTCTGTTCAAATTCAAAAACTTTTACCTAAAATAATCATCTCAGTTTTGCTAATCATGAATTACCTATTGTATTCTTTTAGTTTCTCAATAATAATGGGTGACAATACTATGCCTAAATAGTATACAAACGCAATAAATAAGATAATACTATGCGAGGGGAGTAACTCCCAAACATGGGCCGGACTGAGCAAGCCCAACCCACATGGCACGTACAGGTGATGCGGATCGAGCCTGGGTTGAGGAAGGCAAGGCCAGCCCAGGAAGCCCACGGGGAAGTAGAGAAGTGGTATGCACCAAGCGTGGAGTCCAGCCGAAGGACTAACATAGCGATTGGGCAGCAACTCGTGCATAGGGTGTCAGGGACAACCTTGGCACTCGAGTATTGACGGCTGAACAAACCTGGGCAGTGGGGGTGCGCCTGACTGAGGCCACATCGCATTAAATGAAGGATGGAGACAAGCACGCCACAGCACTGGGTGGTCCATACCGAAATAGAGACCGGTCGGTCTAGGTCCAAGGGTTAGGAAAATTTCAATTTTCGGTTCGGTAATTAATTATATAATTTCTATCTAACCTATCACCATTAACAATATAAATTTTAAATATGTAATTACAAATATATATATTAGATCAATTAACTAATGTATGATATCAATTAACTAACCTATCACCAATTCACCACTAACTAATTAATAACAATTAACATATTTTTAAATATATATTATTTTTATATAATTTAATATATTATTTTTATATAGTAATTATACAAGTTAATAATGTAATTTTTATCTAATTTATTATCATTGACCGTATAAAATATTTTTTTTATTGAGTTAGTTATATAATCCACATTAATAATTCACTTAATTTTAATTTAGTAAATGAAATAATTTTTTTTGATTAAGTTATTTAAAAAAATTAAAAAATAATTGAGTCGGACCAACGGAACCAAACTGATAGCTACCAGTCCAGTCCCTTTGGATGTTCGGTCTGATCAAGTCCGTAGAAAATGATGGATCGAAATTTACTCCACAGACCAAACTAGACCAATTTACACCCCTAGTTCAAGGGGATAAAGTTGAAACTTGAACATGTTGAACAAGCAGCTACTAATTGCGAAGTATACTTGTCGTGTTGACGTTCTATGTATAAATCATGTATGAATCATTGAAAATGAATATTTTCATAATATAATCTATTTTTTATATTTTGAATCAATTTCAATTTTGGTTTGGCTTATAAATTTGGATTAATCTAAAATAGGACATAATTATATAACATTATATATGAGTAGAGGCCGCCCCCCGTTGCCCCACCCCCGTCCGCCCCGCCCTAGTATGGGCACGCGGGCTACCCTGCATGGAACACCCCATGCGGGGGCGGGGCCCTGCTAGGGTCAACCCACCCCCGTCCCTCACTCCGCACTCCTCCTTTTTTTAATATAAAAATTTATAATATATAATATTTATATAAATATATTGTATATAGATATATACAAATAATTAAAAACTTGAATTCAACTTCAAGTTAATGGATTGCCTGTTAAGTTCCACATTGCTTAAGTATCACTATTGTATTGCTTTAGCCTCCTATATAATGGTTGGCTTAGGAGGCTAAGACAATCGAAAATATAACTCTAATGAGTTTATATTTTTTTTAAATATATAATTTCAATTTATAATTTAAGTTATATTATAATTTGGGTCTAAAAAATATTTTTAGAATTTTTTTTTAGACAATGAGTTGAACGGGGGCAGGGTGGGGTGCGGTTTCAACCCCCTGGTAGCGGGCATGGTATGAAACCCTCTCACCCGTTGGTGCGGGGCAGGGGGCGGGTAGCACCCTGTGACACCCCTATATATGAGGAGATATTGTAAATATCAAAATATATGAGGATATCATTGATAGTTAGAGACTTAGAGGAAATATTTAAAATAAATAAAAAATATTTAAACGATATAAAGAAAAAATAGATAAGTTGATGCATGATATATTGTAAAAGTCATTATGTAAAATAGAAAAAATAAGTTTTGATAATGTATTTTAAAAAATAAGATAAAGAAACCGTTGTGAATGCTGTTAGAGCTTGACCACCACTTAAGTTGGGTAGCACTCATCAATTCTGTGTCAACTCACGCACTTCAGCCTCCATAATTTTCTTCTTTTGGGTTTTTTTATATCTAATCTTTGTTTTTTATTAATTTGAGAACTTTGATTAATTTTTTTATTTCTTTGATTAATTTGAAAACTTTGGACACATCATTGTTTGAAGCCACTAACATTAGGGACTTGTTATTATCTCTCGTTATCTTTCTAGACGGACAAAGGATGGATTGTTCATTTTAGTGACGAGAATATACCGAATGTGTAAAATGATAAATAAAAAAAAAAAATCAAAGCAACTTTATCGTATTTTTCTACAATATATAGATAATATCTTGTTTATACTTATAACTCTTTTAAATTAATTCAAAAGTAAAAAAAAAAAAACGCAAACTCTATATCTATCTCTTTTTTGTTTAAAAAAAAAACAAAATTGTAAATACTAATAGTTCAATACTCATCGGAGCTACTAGCTACGAGTTTTGCTAAATATAAGTTGGTGTCTCGAGCGCACTAGGGCTAAGTAAAAATTTAAAAATTCGAATCTGAATCCGATTTTGCTTCGACTCCGCACTGAATCAGACAAAATGGAGTCGGAATCGGATTTTTTTTTAGTTTTTTAGTCAGAGTCAGAGTCATTGCCGAATTGACTCTAACTTTCTGTTCCGACTCTGACTTTGCCCTCTGAGTCCAATTTTGGCTCTGATATTATACATATGTTATAAAAATAATATTTATCTATTGATCATATATATTAGTATAGTTATATCGTTACATAACTAGAATTTGTATAGTTAAATTCAATAATATACTAGTATGAGTTAATTATTATAAAATAATATACTTATATTATAATATAAATAGATTAATAATAGTTTAGTATATGTAAACATCATAGCATTACTACTAAACATAATCAAGTATATAAATAAGTTAGATACTAGTATTGAAATAAGTCTATTATAATATGTTAATAACACATAATATTAATTTATTAAAGTATAATAAGATGTAATTAGACATTATAGTATAAGTCTAGTATATAAATAACTAATAAATATAGTATAATAACATGTAATTAGACGCTAGAAATATGTGTAGTATAGAAATAAGTTAGCCATTAGCAACTAATATGGCATACAAAAATTGTATTTATTATTAATAGATTTTTATAACTAAATATTTACTGTAAATACTGATGTGGAATGGCCATTAAGAGGGGTATCTTGTTGATCTTATTTAAAGAGTTTTGGTTATATTTTTAATAAATTTGGAATTTGAAAGCCGATAAAAAATTGTTTAAAAATGGGTTAAACATGAAGCTAAAAAAGAAAAAGTCTAAATCTGACTCCTTTTTTACATGTCAGAGTTGGATTTAGGCTGTGTTTGGACAACGAGAAGTGTTGAGAAATGTTGTGAATAGTTGTGAGTAGAGATTAGAGTGGATTTGTGGGTCCCATTGAGAGTAGTTTGAATTGTTTGGATGTATGAAGTATGTTGAGTTGTTAACTTTTGAGTAAGTAGTTGAAAAAGGTGTGGGTCTATCAATGATTGATTTTTTTTAATGATGATGGAATGATGATTTTATTTATATATAATAATAATAAATATTATAGTGATTTTATTTTATTTTTTATTTTTATATAATAGTGATAAATATTATAGTAATTTTATTTTGTGTAATAGTGATAAATATTATATTTACAATATTATATATATAATAGTGATAAATATTATTGTGATTTTATTTAATAGTTATATAAAATATTAATAAATATTATAGTGAATAGTTGAGGAAGAAGGGACATGGGGTTGTCGAATCATGAACTGAGAGAGAGAAGAAGGCTGTGATGGAGTTTGTCTGCACGTGCTACATAAACAATAATTATATGCTATTCTTGACATGTAAACAGTAGGAGTGTAAGAAGAGTGTTGAATGGTTTGAAAATACTTTATTTGAATGTAGAGATATCTTCAATCGTACCAGAGTAGCTTAAAGTAGTTGAGAACTTTTCAATGTCCAAACATAACCTTAGAACGAAATTTACACAAGTCGAAGTTGTTTTCGAAGTCGAATTTAGGATATTCCAACTAGTGGGTTGGTATTCACCCCTAGTGTAAATCTTCACATTCCAACTTATTACGGGGATTTATTATAATTTTAAAAATTGCATTGAGCATTAAAAGTAGGATTGAAAATATAATTTTTCGCTAGGCATGACTCGTGAAAATAATCGAAGAAAAGCAATAGACAAACAGAGATTTTATAAAATCATTTGTCCGGACAGAACAGCGCAACAGATCGGTGTGCCTTGGGAGTTTGGCGTGTTCTTTGGTGGCCCTCCAGCTGAAAACACAAGCTTAGCAAATTCATCTTTTAGATTCGTACCCTGTCGGACGGTGCGTTATTGCACTCACCCTGCTCTGAAACCACAGACACAGAGAGAGTGAGGAGGAGGAGGCCGGAGCTCCAATCAGCTTAATAGCGGCACATTCCATCTCAAAACTCAATCCAGGTAACCATTGATTCAGCCTTTTCCGCAATCAAATCAAATGTTTCGTCTAATCTGCATAAAGCTGCCCCAACAATTAAGGCGCAGAGCCTCACCAATCTGTCATGGCTACTTGTTCTCAACTTCATCTCTCAGACCTATCTCAGAACTCCCTAATATTTCGGATCCAAAATCTCTTACTGTTTCCTTCCTCCGAAACTCATGTGGGCTGTCCTTGGAGTTTGCTGCTTCAGCTTCCAAGAAGCTCAACATTGACAACATAGAGAATCCCAATTTCGTTCTGGACCTGTTGAGAACTCACGGTTTGACGCAGAACCAAATCAGACACTTAATTAGTAGTCGTCCCCTATTGCTTTCGGCCGATTTAGGCAAAACCCTTAGGCCCAACATGGATTTGTTTAAATCCTTAGGATTTTCTGGCGCTAGCCTTGCTAAAATGCTCAGCAAAGATCCACGTGTGCTTCAGAGTGATGCATACACTGTGGTTGAGTTTTTTAGAGCACACGGTTTCAGTGACGAGCAAATATCGACTTTGACCATGAAGCGTCCGACATTGTATATACTCAATACACAGAAGATTTTTAAGCCAAAGTTAGAGTATTTTTAATCTTTGGGCTTTTCATACCTCGAAATTGCAAAGCTTTTATCCGTCGAGCCCTATATTTTAGAAAGGAGTCTCGAAAACCAAATCATTCCTTGTGTTCAAGGGCTTAGGCGGATTCTTGGCACTGACGAGAATGTTTTAAAGGCGGTAAAGGCATGCTTCTCGTTGATTGAATTTAATGTGGAAAGAGTGTTACAGGAGAACATATCGATATTGCTAAGCCATGGTGTTCCCAATTCATTAGTTGTTAAGATCTTTTTGATGCATCCAAGATCGCTGCTTCTGAGGACTTATCGATTTCGTGAGATTGTTAATGAGGTTCTGAAATTGGGTTTTGATCCCAATAATCTACTATTTGTTCTAGCCATCCGTTCAATGGCAGTGATGAGTAAAGCACTGTGGGAGAAAAAGGTGGAAGCTTTAAGAAGTTTTGGTTTGTCAAAGGATGAAATTGATTCAGCATTCAAGCTGCAACCAATGTGTATGATTACTTCAGAGAAGAAGATCATGAAAGTGATGGGGTTCTTTGTGAACAATCTGAAGATGAAGCCTTTGATGATATCCAAGAATCCGAATCTTCTACTGCTGAGCCTGGAGAAGCGGATAATTCCGAGGTGCTCAGTTCTGCAACTTTTGATGTCTAAGGGGTTGATTAAGGAAGATACTGGCATACTTCATACGTTTAGAATGACTGAGAAAACATTTGTCGAGAAGTTAGTGAAAAAGTATCAGAATGAGGTTCCTGATGTGATTAGAGCGCACCAAGGCAAGATAGAATTTCAAGGGTTCCCCATTGATTTAAGATTTTGACTACTTATGAGATCATTGAATACTTTGGGCCTTTCCAAAAGACCATGAGTTCAGATTGACTTCATATGTTGCCAATAGGAATAGAAACTATTGAATGTTGCCAAAAGACAGTATATTTAGTTTTCAAGTTCTAACATTTTCTAAGAGATGCAACCAAAAGAATTTAACGCCAGGGTTTTGCTGCAGCTGCATTTAGTTTAATCAATCTACATTGTGCACAACATGCAAGGAATAGAAGCTAAGTCAAACTTGAGTCGAACCTTTTATCTACACAGCAGACCTTATGTACCTCTCTTACAACGTTCGCTGATGCTTATGCTCTGGGCATTTTTCAAACATGACCTTTTTGCTAAATGAAACATTTTAGGTACAAAGAAATCTCATAAAAGTAAACCCGCAAACTAACGTGGCTTGATGTGATACGTTAGATTATAAAACTTCTTTTATTAAAAAGTAGATATAACATATCATATGAAGTTATTTCATTTTGTGGGTAATTAGCACTTCTCGTTTGTTAATTATAGCTTTCTTTTGTAATGAGATTTAGCGAACTTGTATTTTTTTTTTTTTTTGGGGGGGGGGGGGGGGGGGAATCGAACTTCTTCAGAATTGTACTAATTACATGGCATTATATGTTTAGTCTAATACGGGACAGTGTTGTTGAAGACTCAGATTGTCAGCTGGAATAAGTGTGGTTAATAGGTTTAAGAGTTTGATCTATTGGAACGTAAGGGCTTGTTGTTTGGCAGATAGGGCACGACTTCAGTTAGTTGCTTGTCGTATAATGTAGCACCTATTCCTGAGGCTTTATTATAACCCAGAAAGCTATTGCTTAGTTCTCTATGCTTTTGTTGTTTTAAGGGCCGGAATTCAGATCCTCCACTGGTTTGGAAGTTGGAACTCCTTTAAGTTTATAGTGGCCTGAAGGTGTAAGTTTCATTTGATGATTTTCATTACATTTTTTAGTATCTTTTGCAGAGCAGTGCTACCCCAATTGGCTGGCTCACAACAAACAGTGCAGGCTTTTACTAAAGAGTACTAACGTTACATACTTTTTCTTCCTTTTCATCTGCAGATGAATTTAGTAAAGACTAAAGAGTAGTACCTGACTTTACCGTTCCTCCAAGATTTCTGTAAGAAAGGCAATTGCAATTTTTAGTTTTCGAAAGTGACTTCCTGAATTTTTGTTATGTGTATGAGCTCTTGCTTCATCCAAGGATATCAGTAAGTGCCAACAAATTAATTCCAGAGTTGCCAATCTGTGTGTTGCTTCCTATATATGTCAGCAAAATCCTAAGAACCAAAGGTAAATTGTTTTAAATGGCTGAACAAGTGTGGAGATAACCTTTCAAAATCACTTCTGGGAACACCTTCATCCCTGAACGAGAAAGAATCAGTAATGGGAAAAGCAGCGGTGGCACTTTTTTTAAGCTTTGTTCTTCGTTCTCTTCTGCCATTTATGTTTACATCTCATTTTTCAAATCTTCTGCTTTGATCCTTTCGATTGAACTCTTAAGGTGGACACCATATTATATGTACTTGCATTCACTCATTATTCTGCTTTTGTTTCCGTGGACATATGTACACGCGAGGATCTGTTGATTCTGCAAGTTTTTCAATTTAATATATTCTGGAAAACCAGGAAGGCAAAGAACCTCACCAAGCCTGAGAAGAGACAGCAGATTAGCAATTGACTGGAAACCTCTAAATTCATATTTTTAGAATTTCTTGACAGGCATAGAATTCCCTAAAACTCAACTATTGGGACTCATCTTCTGTACCCGGCCTTGTCCGGTTGTTAACTTCTTGTTTAACTTCACCTGGCCAAGCTGAATGGCGATTAAACACGTGTCCTCCACATATATGCCAGATTTTAAAAGATTATAAATTTAAATTTTTAATCTTCTTTTACAGATTATCTCCCACCATGTCTCCTCAGTTCCTAGAGCAGGTTAAAAAATCATATCATGAGCTTCGTAGGGGTCCCCCCTACCCCCAGGGCCCCCACCCCAGATTTTGTTTCTATAAATTTTGATGTAGCAGTAAGAATAAATGGCAGCACATCAATGGCAATAGGATGGAACAATCAAGAGATAGTGTTTTTTTGTATCAGCGCACTCAACTAGCTGCAAGCCTGCAATCCACAACAAGGTGAGGCATTGGCCGCATACATTGGAGTCAAAAGAAGCACAAAGCAAACAGTTGGAGAAAATCAGGTTGGAAGGAGACTCTCAAAGAACAATAGCAGCTTTGAATGATCCCAAGAACAATCAAGATTG
Organism: Pterocarya stenoptera; assembly: GCA_003123785.1. Lineage (NCBI taxonomy): Eukaryota > Viridiplantae > Streptophyta > Magnoliopsida > Fagales > Juglandaceae > Pterocarya > Pterocarya stenoptera. The sequence goes on from QEOT01006548.1 coordinate 66,006, forward strand.
GATTGCAGAAGGAATCACCAGGGATACCAGAATATTGCTGAATAAATTTGCCTCTTGGGAGGCGATTGAGATACATCGATTGTAAGAATAACAAAAGTTGAGAAGGAGAAAATCAGAGAGAGAATGAATGGGAAAAAGGAGTTCAACTTTATTCCATCGTACTACTGCATTACATAGTGCAGCAGATTCTTCATCCTCTGGAGATGTAAGGGTGCTGATGCGATACTGTATATACTACTCTAATATCGATCTCAAAATAGATGCACGCATAAATTTGCGTAGTGGGCAACCTCCAATAATATTATTGGAAGCATATCCCTTCTTGTTGTTCCTCCATGCCTTCTTGCTTTTCATAGTGATAAAGGTTCACCTTTTGTGTAATCTCTAGACAGAATATTTATGTTGTATTTGGTATATTAATGCACTTAACTTCACAAATTCTATGTTGGTGTCAAGAAATTTATTAATTTCAAGAGATGCTACTCATCATCTTATACCACACATTTTACATATTTTAATATTATTTTATATTTTATTTTATTATTATTAAACTAATTGAATTGTTCTACTTATCATCTATACACCATATATTTATTACAGAAAAAATGAAAAAAAAAATTAAAATAAGGGTAGGGTATGGAGATGGGTCATGCAGGAGATCTTCTGTGACAATAAATTTCAACGGGGAGGTCTTTTCTTCTTTGTTTTATATTGCGAGGATAAAGGCAGAAGAAATCGGAATTTTGATATGATTTCATCTTTATACTAAAGAAAAGGGCACTTGGATTTGAGAGCCCATTTTGTCATGAACTATCACTTTCTTTCAACACCGTCTTTGTTCACACTTATCTCTTATTTATTACATCGTTTATGCCGTTTGCCTCAGGGAACCTAATCTTGGACTTGTGCCCAAAAATCAGGGTTACATTAAATAAAATAATAGAGAAATTATTAAAAATAATAATATTTTAAACAAAAGAGGGCGCATATTTAAAATTACAAAAAGGTTAAAATTCTATAAAGACATTTATATTCTAGAATTAATTAAATACCATCGAAATTTAAAATTTATAAAAATGCCATCCAAGCATAAGAAAATTATAAAAACAGTCCGAAATGGAATAGAGTCCAAAATGACAATTCTAGCTAGGATGGCCGAAATGGATTGGAACGGGTCGGAATTTGAAGTGAAACGGAATGAGGAGGTATAGTATACCAGATACTACATCGAAACAGAAAATTTCAACTCAAACGATTCCAACGGAACGAAATTTAAAACTATGGTTACATATCAGGCAGGGTGGCGACATTATGATGATACATAAGGCATGTCTATTATGGTACTAAATTGGAATAGACATAAAAAAATTGACAATATTTAATACTATCTGTATAGATTTTGTAGATACTGTAGATCCTGCATGAGCATTTCATACTATGTAGATCTTTCTCCACAATGGATTTTCCAATTTGATCAGACAATAGAGGATCTCAATTGATTTCGTTTATGCATGTATGTCGTGCTTTCCACATTTTCACTTTCAATCATTTGTCTTTCCCCAAAGTTAGATTTATTCTGGAAGAAATAATATTTGTAGTCGTGGAATGTGTAAGAGTTGCATGATCCTTTTAAAAAAAGTAAATAAATACAGTATCTATATGGAAAAAAAAAAAAAAAAAACTAATTCTCAAACACTCGCGCTTTTAAGTGTTGAATTTGGCATTAAATTAAAATGGCAATATAAACTTGGCTCCACATGCCAACCTTGGAATTACTTGTAATTCTTAATGGTTAAAGCTTGAGGAATGAGGGCCTTTAAACTTTGTGCTGGACCACTCGGGATGAAGCCTGGCATGTGCTCTGATGCTGGTATGCACCGCACATGTCCCTTTGAAACCGATCTATTACCACATGGAATCGCTGGAATGTCTTTTAGAGCCAAAATATAAAACAATAAGTTGAGTCATGCATTATACACAAACGAGAAGAGATGAAAAATTTGTGAATAGTAGTAAAATGATTTGAATCATAATATTTTATAAGATTTTGAAAAATAAAAAAGAAAAAATTAAATAAAAATATTATAAAAATAAAATATTATTAGAATATAAATAATTTTCTTTTCAGAATTTGAAAAATATGAATTAATTTTTATATTTTGTTTAGAAGTTTAAAAAAATTATAATAATTATGTGATGATTATATGAAAAGGTTAAAAATTTGAGAACTGATGATGTGTCAGCTCCCAAATGTAGAACTAGAGTGATCATGCAGAGCAATTTGAACTTAATAGCATAGATATTCTCTACTAACGCTCAACATTTTTTTTTATTACTGGCACGTGGTGTATGGGAGAAAGTGGTGCACAAGTTCTTGATAAGAACTAATAAGTGTTTCGTAGATGCATTTTGGATAAGTCAAAAGAAAAAATCCATATCTATTTTTTTTAAATATACAATACTTACACAATTTATAATAATATTCCGTATGAAAAATAATAAATATATTTAAAAAATATTTATTTTTTCACATACCAATTATTAATATAAAAAAAATTAATAAATGTACTATCTTCTTAAATGCCACTTCTGCAAAGACAGTTCAGCCTAGAGGATAGATATGGCGCCAGCCTGTGCCAGGCCAAATCCCTTTGCCATCTGAGCTAAAACTAGAGGCTTGAACGAGTGCCTGCTGACATGTCCGACTGCTTAAACATACAGAAGCCTGACTGTATGGGCTAAATGAGCCTCTGCTGATCTCATTTTATTATTAGACAGCCTGTCAAATTATATCCTCGAGTTCCAAGGAAGTGCATTGCTATTACCATTATGTCCTTCCAACTGGTTATCCTTCATTTATTGGATTATCTAACATATGTTAAAAAAAAAAAAAACATTTATATAAAATATATACATGCAAAAAGCAGTTTCTTTAAAAAATCATAGAGCATTTGATGCCTCAAGATCCCAAATGAGTTCTAATTGATTTGAAGAAAAAAGAAAGGAGAAAGAAAACGAGCTTCAAAAAAAAAAAAAAAAATACAAATAAACAAAGCCAAGAACAGCATTAAAAACTCTTCTGCTGGAACATGAAAGTCTACGACAGGAACAGGCAATGTAACCGATTTGACTCGAGTCTTTTCCCTGCCTCGTTACGCAATGCATCACCGTCACCGACATTTCCCTCGTAGAGATCTCTTTTCATTAGTTCTGTTATCGATCGAGGACTTCAGTCTCTGTTTTCACAACTGCCGTAAAACTTGCTCTTTGAGATTGGGAGGTAAAGTTGGCAGCTCCAACATGTGTATTACTTTACCGGATGTTCTTTAAAATCAAAGAAAACCCAAGATTTTCAATATCAACTGCCACTACTCTGCTTGATCTTTCAAGGTCAGTCTACGTTTCAATGATAACAGTTTTTCCTGCTTTTATGTGTTATTAAATGACAGGTTAGAAGGGGTTCTCGTTCTGTTGTTTGCTGACACCATGAAGCATTGACAAGAGACGGATGGTTTCAATGGGGTGGTGTTGCTTGTTTTTGCTTTTCTGTTTTGTATGGAGTTTCTATGTTCCTGGTACTCGTCAACTGCAATCCTCTCAAACCCAAGTGCTTCTTCAGCTTAGAAAGCACTTAGAGTACCCAAAGCAGTTGGAGATTTGGAATGATCATACCATTGATTTTTGCTCTTTATCTTCAGTACAAGTTAACATCACATGCCAAGAAAATTTTGTGACTGAGCTCAGAATTATGGGTGATAAGCCTACAAAAGTTTGGGACTTTAATGGGTTTGCAATTCCCAATCAAACTTTGTCGGAGAGCTTCTCCATGGATTCTTTTGTGGCCACCCTGGCAAGGCTAACCAGCTTGAGAGTTCTTAGTCTGGTATCTTTGGGCATTTGGGGTCCACTGCCGGACAAAATTCATAGATTGTCTTCAGTTGAACACCTTGATTTGAGTTCAAATTTTCTTTTTGGTTCAATTCCTTATAAGATTTGTACAATGGTGAAGCTTCAAACTCTCAAACTGGACGAAAATTTCTTTAATACTTCCCTCCCCACTTGGTTTGAT
>QEOT01006548.1:79554-91598 GCA_003123785.1 Pterocarya stenoptera
GGGCGCCCCGTGTGTGACAAGACACGGGCCAAGGCATGCTCGTGGCATGATCAAGGGACATGTCCCGGACATGGCTAGGACATGTGCCATGGTTTTAGAGGCCGCTTTACGTGGGGGTCTAACACTTCTTCCCTATACTCTATGTAAGAGAACAATTCTTTTAGCCTCTAGGTAGAAGCGGGTTGGCGCCCTCTATACACATTCGTCCAATCTCCACTAGATTTCAATCTCTTGCTCTACGAAAAGTTATCAGTGTCTAATCTGATCTCCTCCGCATTGTACTGTCTGTAACCACAGCTCACTTCATTAAGTTTAGAAAGCATTCCAATGGCGTATTTTTCTCTGCAATATTTGATCCTCCTATTGAACACATCTCTTTGTCTCCGCAACTCCTCAATATCCCTCACCATCTCTGCCCTTGTCGGCACTGCCTTTTTGAGCTGGACCTTGGCTTGTGACTTCGCCATTGTTGAGATCTGTAGCTTTTCGGATAGCTCTTTTTGGAGTTCTAACGATGAACTTAGCCTGCTCTTGCATGCTTTCTTCAATGTCGATGATTACTTCGTTCATTTGTTCCTTTTCTGCGTCTAATTCTTTCTCCAACTCCGATCAATTTTTTACCTCCTCTTTTATAGAAGTTTCAAGTTCTTCAGCCTGCATAAAAAAAAAAAAAAAAATTTGTAGTCATGGTTTTTCTGAGAAACCAAACATAAAAAGCACTAATCATTAAATGAGAAACTAAAGAGGTCGCATTTATTAGCACCTGTTGAATGCATAAAGAAATGACCCGTCCAACTTTTGCATGGAAGAGATGCAGAGAAGATTACCAAAGAAGAGATCAGAGACCAGAGGGCACACAGAGAAGAAGCGCAACGAAGGGATTAGTTTAACTTGAGTTAAAATTAAAACAATTTGTTTCATTAAATCAATCCATGTCAACTTCTCGATGCACTTTGGTGTTCAAATTTGCCTGAGTCAAGTGTTTTCCCTTTCAAAATGACGAGGGACAAACTGGCATTTTCTTTATTTGGCTGATATTTCTACCACTTGGTACTGCATATAAGCAAAATGCAGTCCAGATTTTAAATCAAATTTCCATTTTTGTCAAAAACATTATAAGTGGAGTAATTTCGGAAACATGGTTAATATCAGGCTGTACTAACTACTAGGTTTGATGCTCATGAATGCATGTGAGGCTGCTCGGATCCTGCTGTCACGTACATTTCGTACGGATATCAAATTGCATGAAGGAAAAGGACATTGGAGGCCGCTACTTTCGGCCAACAAAATTATTAAAAAGTAGGTCAGATTCTTAGAATTATTAATCCTACGTCTACCCTAACTCTTGAGTTCCTTTTGGGTGCATTTGGATGCTAGCTAGCTAATTTAAGATAGGCAAATACTACTTTACCTCACAAGTTGTATCATTCAAATTGACCCCTTGATAAAATTAAAAAATAATAATAATAATAATAATAATAATTTTATTTAGTGATTAAAAAAATAATTTTAAGTGTATCGAAATATTTTTTTTTTATTTTTTTTAAATATTTAAATATATTAAAAAATATGAAAAGAAAATAAAAAAAATAAAAAGTAAAAACACAATATGCGGTCAAGTTAAGTGGGTTACTCTGGACGGCAAAGTAACCCGACTCTTTAAAATAATGCAAGTTAATCTATGAATAATAATGTTTATAAGTTCTATTGAAATGAATTTGAATATATAAAATAATTTGAAATATGTGTTTGAATATATGGAATAAGTTGAAATAGATTAACATTTTATAAAGAGTTAAAAAATTAGAAGGTCCTATCAATAATTAGTTTGAAATGAATTGAAGTGATTTTGACATCGAAACCTTATTCTCGTTGTCTGAGAACAACTCACTCTCATTAGACTACACCGGCTTTCTCCACCATTTTTCACTCCAAAGGTTTCTCTCTTCCTCTATCCAAGCAAGGTTTTTCTTTCATCCTCTTTAATTTTCCTTTATTTTCAGCATCTTTTTTATTATTTCCATTTTATCATTACAAATATATATATATTTACAGTTGATCGGTATTGGTAATACCATATCAGCATAGCGTAAAAGAATGAAAGTATGGTATATAACATAACTCTTTCGCCAATATAACTCCAACATCTCACACCCCATTTCACAAACTCAAGTTCTCTCCTCACAACACATGAACTCATTCAAACTAGATTAATGTAAGCCCAAAGTATGATAGCCTCACCAATAAAAACATACCAAATGTGTATTTTGTTTTTCTTTATTAAGATTTTTTAAAAATTATTAAAAAAAAACACACATTTGGTATCTTTTTAATACTTAATAAAGAAAAACAAAATACACGTTTGGTATGTTTTTTCGGTGGCCTAGCATTTTGTCCGTCTCCCCCCACTCTAATTATCTTTTTGCTAGTTTATTTATCAACACGTGAATGTCACACGCCTTCCCCATTGAAGCGTGACCACCACACGTCTCCTTGTTCTGCTATTTCAAGTGCCATTTGACCAGTTTATACAGTTCTTATCTTCCTTTTGCTGTTTTTTGACATGCTCATTGGACTTTGTTTCTCACTTTTTATTTTGTTTAGACATTTTGAAGCTCGATGCATCGTTGGCCTAATCATTCCACCGCTACTCTATCTAACCCCACCAAGTTCACGGGCCACCTTCGAATGCATCCAACGAACAATTAGCCACCGTTTGGATTAAAAAAATATTTCGTTTCATTTCATCTTCTCATTATAATTTTTTTAAATTTTTACATAAAATATAATAAACAAATCATTTTTTTTAAATTTCAAAACGATAATAATATTAAAAAATAAAATTTTATTCAACTTTTATTTTTCATCTAAAACCATCCTATCTCATCCCATCTCTGAATCCAAATCAGCCCTTATAATTTATTTCATTTTTTAACACTACATTAATGTTTTGAATAATTCTTCTCATCAGTTAGTATTTATTACCCCACACCACACAACCTATGTAAAAAAAAAATTATTAAGTGTGGGGGTGAATAGTGGCTGATATATACCAAACCTTAATATTTTTATTTTAAGAATATTTTTTGTTCACTAATTTCAATCTCTCGTCTCGAATAATTTTAAGGGAAAATTTAACTTCTAAAGATTATTTGCATTCAAAGAGATTTCAATTTTAAATTTAGAGAGCATATCCCAAACCTTTACCATTTGAGCTCATCCCGACTTAAGAGTTATCTAACTTTTATCGAGTCAATTCAAATGAGTTGAAATGGTATATCCTCTAGAATGATGCCATCTGATAAATTAATGCTACTTAGAATGGTCCATCTTGTTGATTCGATCGGCATTGCATTTCCAAGTGTCTTGGAGAGATTCATGTATGGTTTTTTTTAATCATATTATTTATTGCATATTCAATTCATATTTAAGGTGCATGGTTGTCGTTTGCTTTTATTGCTTTCGAGAAACGTGTTTTAATTAATTCTGAGGTCGCTGTTTTATTCACAAAACATCTCAATTTTTCCACATGATCTGGGACCCAAATGTTGGGAGATTTTTAATTCACGTGGACTCGAAGAATTTAGATCTGGTTGGCGGCATGCCCAAGTGCAATGCATGGCCATTTCCTAGAAATTATAGACAATGGAAGATGGCGACCATGATAATATAAGATATCAGGAGGTGGGGTTGAGTGACGTGGCAAAATCCTGACCGCTTATTTTTAAAAAGAATGGCCAGGATTAATGAAATTAAAATCCTATAGTATTGGAGAGATCTGGATTTGTTAGATAAGAGCAACAGTACTTCGTTAAGAGTCTCGTTACTTCCAGCTTGATGTGTCAATAATCAATAAAGTGGGTTCCACAATATAATTAAAAAAAGGGACCAAGTTTTTCTTTTATATAAAAAAGCTATCCTGTTCCTTGAATATATGTGATGAGAAACCATAATGTTTTCTTAAATGAAAGGACGCGCGGTCCAACCAAAATGCATATGCTTGTCACATGCTCAATAGATACTGAAAATTTTTATTGGAGTTTTGCTATTCATCATCTTCATACACCACACGCTATACTTATTTTTATTTTTATTTTTGTTTTATTATTCTTAAACTAGTTGAATTCTTCTACTCAACATCCAAACACCACACATTTAATAAGAGGAAAAAAAAATAGTGTGATGTATAGAGATGACGAATATAATTTTTCTTTTAATATATGTTTGGAGGAATTTTCTTGTAAATCAATTTTTAAATATTAGTGCTTTAACATTTTTATTTTATTTTATAAAGAGTGATCAAATTGAGTTTCTTCTACAAATTGAATAACGAGATGGGCAAGTACTGCAAATGGGCTCAGAATGCTAATGGGCTCGGACTAAACAAAAACAAGATCGCCCTCTACGTGAAATATGACGAGGGTTCTGCACGGGGCCTAACACAATTTATTTACAATTTTTTTTCCTCTTTACAACAACAAAGTGAGAGACAAGTGGAATCTATCCTCTTCTTTCTTTTTGCAACCAAAGCATTCTCATCAAGCACTAAAACTGGTGAACGAATCCTATAAGTGATAGGTTTTGGGATCCATTTGTCTTTCCAAATTCGAATACTATTACCATTCTAAACTCTCCACCACAGTCCTTCAAGCAATAAAGTTCGAGCTGAAAAAATACTTTTTCCAAGCATAAGAATCATGTCTAGGTAACACAGCCACAAATAAAGATGAATTAGGAAAATACTTGGCTTTGATAATCTCAGTAGACAAAGAAGAAGACTCTTGTAATATTCTCCACAGTTGCTTAGTCAAAATAGCTGTGTTAAAAGCCTCCAAATCCTTGAAGCCTAAACTTACATTTCTTTTTGCGGCGCTCATATGCTTCCAACTCAGCCTATGATTCTTATGATCATTTTCCTTATGGATCCAATAAAATATGTGCATCATTTGATTAAAATGATAGTAAAGAGTTTCAGGCAACTGAAATATACCCATACAATAGGTTGGAAGAGCTTGGATAACAACTTTGAGTAATATTTCTTTTCTAGCCTAGGACAAAAACTTAGACTTTCAGTTACTGAGCCACCCCCAAATCCTAACAATAATAACTTCGAGCAGTAGTTTATTTCTTCCAACCACTGATGGGAAGCCAAGATACCTTTCCAAATAGCCAATCGATCGAAGGCCTACTATATATTGAATATTTTTCTTCACTTCTCATGCTGCATTACTGCTGAAATGGAGAGATGTCTTATCTTGATTCAATTTTTGCCCATAAATTCTTTCAGAACAAATTAGAATAGCTTGTAATCTGCTCCACTCTAATGAACATGCTTCAATGAAGAGTAAGCAATCATCATCAAAAAATAATGTGATACTCGAACGAAACCTCTTGTAATTGGCACACAAGTAAGGGAACCATTCAGATGAGCATATGAAATAAGATCACTGAACACCTCAGCACAAAGAATAAATAAATAGGAAGAGAGGGATCCCTCTTTCGAATTCCTCTTGAAGGATGAAAAGCTTATTGTGGTTCACCATTAATTAAAACTGAATAGGATATTGAGGAGACACATTCCATTATCAAATTTACCCAACTCTGCCCAAATTCCATTGTTTCCATTACAAGCTTGGGAGAATCCCATTCAACCCTATAATAAGCCTTGCTCATATCAAGCTTCACAACCATAAAACCCTATCTTCCTTTCAAGCAGGAATTCTTAGTATGAATTGTTTCATAGGCGGCCAGCACATTATCAGAAATAACATGACCAGGAATGAATGCACTTTGGTGTATGGAAATAATTTGAGGAAGTATAAGTTTGAGTCTATTGGGTAATACTTTGGAGATTATTTTATAAAGTACATTACACAAGCTGATGGGGCAAAATTTTGTCATTTTAGCAGGCTTTTGATCTTAGGGATTAGAGTGATAAAGGTCCAATTAATGAAGGCTAAAGAATTTCCAAAATTGAGGAAATGCAATACACTCTTACATACCTTATCTCTAATAGTATCCCAATTAGCTTAGAAAAAAGAGGTGGAATATCCATCAGGACCTAGTGACTTATAAGGAGACATTTGAAAAAGAACTTGCTTAACTTCTTCCACTATGAAAGGCCTAAGCAATGTTGTGATATGTCACAACCTTCTCGAGTTTTTAAAAACAAGCTTCAATACCCTCAGGATTTTATGAAGTAAAAAGACTAGAAAAGTATTGTGTAAAAGCAGCCTTGATATCACAATCCGCTTTGAAGACCGTCCTAGATTCTGATTCAATCTCACTGATATGGTTCATACTTCTCCTTTGGTTGGCACAAGAATGAAAAAACTTTGAGTTTCTATCACCAAATCTAAGCCAGTTAACCTTAGCTCATTGCTTCCATTTGAGATCATCCTTTTCTAGTAATAAATTCCTCTCCAACTGTAGTTCCCTCAATTCAGTTCAAGATGCTTGAGAGTAATCATTCTGTAAAGCCTTTATCCTTGCCTATATTTGCAGCAATTCTTTCCTTTCACCAACAATTTTATCTTGACTCCACCCCTTCAATGCTACTTGACACTTAATCAAAGAATAGTTTAGATCTACCAAAGAATCAGATTGTGGTTCCCCATTATTCTAGCTATGCATTATAACCTCCTTACAACTATCATCTAGGTTCCAACATGCCTCAAATCTCCGTAATTTCCTTCGAAAAAGATATGCCTCACCATTAACTAAGAAGCAACTTAAAATAGGAGAATGATTTGAAGTTGAATTGGGCAGTATGTGTAGGAGCACTTCCAAAGAAATTAAGCCACTCATTATTAGCAAGACTCCTATCCAATCTTTCCAATGTAAAAGTAGCATCCATTCTGTTGTTGCACCATGTAAATTTGGATCCCTTATAGCCCATATCACATAAACCACTATCCAATAAAGTATTTTGAAAATCCTTCATTTGTTTCACTAATCTACTGGCCCCACCTTTTTTCTAAGGAAGGATAAAATTTCATTAAAGTCACCCATGACAATCCAAGGGGAAGAAATTCACTTACTTCAAAATCTGAGTAAATCCCAACTCTTCATTTTGTTTATGGTGAATGGATGCCCATAAAAACTATTGAAAAACCAACATGAAGTACTGCTCTATTCTGTAACTTGAACATGAACATGTCTTAGAGAAAAATTAATAAGACTGACAGCAAAAGTATTATCCCAAAATAAAGCTAAGCCACAACTAATACCCACACTGTCAATGATTAGCAAATTATTTTAACCCAACTTCAATTTTAAAGGCTGAATACGATTATGAAACAATTGAGTCTTCATTAAAAACAAAAACTTTGGCTTATATGTCTTTACCATATGGCAAAGACTACGAATTATTTGAGGGTTGTTAAGCCCTCAACAGTTCCAGCTTATGAGATTCACTCGTGACACAGGGACTGGAAACCAGCCTTCACCAATAATACAAGAGAAGAGCTCACCTGATCTCAAAACACAAGATTTTTTTATAACCCCTTTGGAGGAAACAACCCTGAGTGAAGACAAATCAAGATGGGTCTTATCCTTCCTCTTAATAAGTAGCACATATTGGGTTCTCGATTTGGATGCGTGGTGTAGGGATGATCTAGCCATGCACTTCCATTTTTTGTTACTATCTTGTTGGGGAGAAATTTCACAATGAGCATAACTCACTACAAGACTTTGAGGATTATTGACATACATAACATTCTTTTCAGTAGAAGAAGGTGTAACAGAGATAAGACAAGGCTTCAGAGTAGGGACAGATACCAACTTCTCAAGTGAAAGTGAAACCTCCAAATTTGTCGCAGACAGTCCAATTGAAAAACTACCCAACCTACCGGTAATCGTTCTTTGAAATTTAGTCTTATCCATAGAAGGAGTAACTACCATTGTATCTACAAACTGCTCGTTAGCCTTTGTAGATTGAATCTCACCAGAACCTCAAAAGATTATTGAACTTTGTGCCACCGAAGATGGAGCCTGGTTTGTAGCCCTCATCCATGCCCCATACTAAGTCTTAGAACCAACACCTTGTAAGGTGTTTGCAATTGTAATTTTTCATCCTCTATCTGCATGAGTAATAACCCCACAACGAAAATAGATTTGTGGGAGTCGCTCATATTGAAAAGGAATCAATATAGATCTTCCTTGTATAACCACAATGTAACACCCAGACTGAGCACCAAGCCCAAGCTAATCGTAGGTGCTATAAAATTTTTATTATGGGTTAATATGTATGAAAAGTCCACTTGAAATCTTAACGAGTAATTTTGGAGTAGGCTATAGGCTCCAAAATTTATTTTGGCAGTATATGAATTTTCTTTATTGGGCTTAACAATTAGGTTAAAATTAGTTAATAGACCAAGTGCGATCGATTTATTTGGAAATTGGCCCAAAGTTTTACGAGACAAGTTGGGCTATTTTAGCAATTGAGTCGACACATATTTTTATTTATTATATACTTGATCCATGAAAATATGAATAAGCCAAAAAGATTATTTAGACTGCTTTAAATGGCCACCCACCACCGAACCCTGCACCGCTGCCCTCCATGTCCAGGGTGCAACCGATAAGCCACTTCAACGTGCACTCAAGCCTCCACCCTACACTACCCAACCACCGAAAATTTCCAACGTGGTTGCTCTGTTTGTACCACACCGAAATGAGGGTAGATTGTGATACCCCATATGATATAGATAATGGTAGGTAGTATATGAGATTCCATATTACTTGGGAAGGAGAAGTTTTTGCCTTTTATAAGGTTCCAATGAGGTTCTAATTCTATGATTGATTAGTCTTTTTGGAATATAGGTCATGTGGTTTAGGACTTCCATTGAGGTATTACAAATGGTATCAGAGCTTATCCCAACTAGAAATGTGGGATTTGAGCCGTGCTACCTACAACTGACATATCCGAAGAGGATATCAAAAATTTAAGTGAGGGAGATTGTGATACCCCATATGATAAGGATAATGGTAGATGGTGAATGAGATCCCACATTGCTTCGGAAGGAAAAATTTTTACTCTTTATAAGGTTCCAATGGGGTTCTAATTGTATCATTGACTAGTCCTTTTAGAGCATAGGCTATGTGGTTTGGGCCTTCAATTGGGGCGTTACACATAATTCTCCCACGAGAGATTGGCTGGGTTACATTTAGAAGAACCTTAACCTATGAATACTTACCCCATCCAATGCCACGCTCATTAACATCAACCTGTTGAACAATACCAATTATTGAGCCAATTTGTTCACCAATAGTTTTATACATGTAACACAGAGGCAAATTATGAAATTGCACCAAAAAAGAAACCAAATTAAAATCAACCTCTTTCGGAGAACTAAAACCATCAAAGTCCCTAAGACTGAATAAAAACCATTCAAAAAGCCATGGACAACCCTGCAAAAGCTTATCACTATCATCTACTGAAGAAAATGCAATAAGGAAAAGATTGGCTCCAACTACAGTGAAGGACAAATCTACAGAAAGCCCCCACACTTTACTCATCATTGTCTGGATGATGTCTTGTTCATAATTTTATCAGAGAATAATCTTCCAAGGAAGCAGCAATGACCCTTAGTCAAAGTATCCTCAATCGCTAAATCATGAATGTTATGTATATTGCAAATAAGTAAAGTATAAGCAATGTAATTGGCACTTTGAGGAGCCAATTGCTTCCAGTTCAACTTAGTGAAATGAAAGGACTTTTTGTACTATTTCATTAATCGTAATGAATATTTAAAGACAAGAAAAATAACTGCTAATGATTGAATTGACTGAACTGACTTCCCCACTTAACCTACTTGGCCCAACATGGCCCACGTAACCAATGACTCGGCATTGTTAAAATAACAATAGAGACCCACTAAATGACAATACAAAAACCATTCTATCCCTTAAAAATCAAACAATACCCTAACCTACATAGCCCTGGACACAAGCCAAATACTAAGGAATCACATAACACACTTCCCCTCTTTAGAAGATCTTGCCCTCAAGGTTAGAGAAAAATAGTCGTAACTCCTCGTTATCTTCCCACGTTGCATCTTCTCCTGCTCTACATCCTTTTGTGATTAACCTTCTTTGTATCACGCTCTCAGGCTCTAGATCTAGGGTTCCCTCTGTAGTAGTTATCGAAAGTTGGGAAGAGGTCGAATATGAGCTCCCAATGTCTTTTTGAGACATGAAACATGGAAAGTTGGGTAGATCTGCGACTCCTCTAGCAGAGTTTGTAAGCTACTTTCCCAATCTTTTGCACGATTTTGAATGGTTCGTAATATTAAGGAGAAAGCTTGAGATTCCGTTGCATAACCACCGACATCTGGCAGTAGGGACGCAGTCAAAGATAGACCTTATCTCCCTCCTAGAACTCTCTACCCTTCAGTTTGTGATCTGCATACATTTTCATCTTAACCTGTGTTTCTTGTAAATTTTCCCAGACTAACTTGGTAATGAGCTCTTTGCTTTTGAGTTCCTCATCAACTACTTGTATCCTTGTACATCCCGGCTCATAAGGTAACGCCTGCAGTGGTGGTTGTCCATAGACAATCTCATACAGTGAGATTAGAGTGGAGGTATGCTCTGATGTATTATAAGCATACTTAACTAGTGTCAACCACCATGCCCAATCACGTGGTTTGTCACTAGAGAAACACCGCAGATAACATTCTAAACCCTTATTCATTATTTCGGTCAAACCATCTATGTGTGGGTGGTATGCTGAATTGGGTAATAACTTTGTAACACTGATCTAGAATAACTCCTTCCAAAATTGACTTGTGATTATGGGATCCTTGTCATTGATGATGGTTTGAGGCATTCCATGCAATTTGAAGTCGTTGTCTAGGAAAGCCCTGGCTACGGTCAGTGCTATGTATGGGTGTGAGAGGGACATGAAGTGAGCATATTTGCTCAATTTGTCAACCACAACTAGAATCATAGTGCATCCTCCAAAGGGTGGCAACTCTTTAATAAATTCCATACTGATATCTACCCAGTTCCATGTGGGAATGGGCAATGGGCAATGGTTGAAGCAGCCAACTGGATTAATAGCTTCCACTTTGTTGGTTTGGCATGTGTCACATTCGCGAACAAAAGCTTGGACATCCCTACGTAAACTAGGCCAAAAAAACTCTTTTTTAACTCTTGAATGTCTTCTGTACTCTTGTGTGGCCCCTATTGGACTGGTGTGGAATTGTTGAATGATCTGCTACTGGAATGGCACCAAAGTTCGAAGATGTAGTCTGTTTTTGTAAAAGAGCAAACAATTACGAACTTGGTAGTGAGTTGGGTCCAAGATTCCCTGATGGCAGTGGCTTATGAGCTCCTACAATTGAGGATCTTGGGGGTAATTTTTTTTTAACTCTTTATCCATTGTATTTGTATCATGTTTACTGCTAGGAATTGGATGTTTAGGTGTTCGTTATGGTTGGTGACTTTGGTTGGTTGTGTAGGGTTTGGGTTGGTTATGAGATTTGTTGTTGGGTTTTCAAGAAGGGGTATACGGGATAATGCATAAGCCATTTTGTTTCCCCACTCTTGTATTTCACAGAAAAAATCATAACCCAATAATTTTGAGACCCATTTTTTATGGGGATGAGGGCCTACCCTTTGCTCCAAAAGATATTTCAAGGCTTGCTGATCAGTACGTACCTTGAAATGTTGCTCTGCCAAGGAATGCCACCATTTCCTTACTTCCATCACCAATGCTAGGAGTCATTTCTCGTATGTAGATAGTGTGAGACTCTTTCCCATTAGCCCCTACTGAGATAGGCAATAGGTTGTCCTTCATGCATTAAGATTGATCCTAGGTGTACAAACTTAAGGTAATATCCTGTGAGACCCAAAAATCCTCGCAACGCCTTAAGATTTGTGGGTAAAGGCCAATTCTACATAGCAATAACGTTTTGGGGATAAGCCTTGACACGCTTCCAAGAGATTAAGTGCCCTAAGTACTCCACTTCTTTGCTGTCAAAAATACATTTAGAAGCCTTTGCGACAAAAAATGATAAGATTTTAAAGTCTCTAAAATA
>QEOT01006548.1:99059-181853 GCA_003123785.1 Pterocarya stenoptera
GTGTAGAGTATACAATTCACATAATTTAAATGGTAAGATTTGATTTGTAATATTCAAATTTTAAGTTAAATTATGTTATGTAAACACTTTATTAGATATACTCTACACACTGACTTGATATTATAATTCTTTCTATATTTATTATAATTTCTTTTTTATTTATTACTATTCACGTAAACCAAACACTCTAACCCAATGAATCAATGCTAGTTTGGTGAATAATTAGGGATAAGAAGCCTACTTTCACTAACCTTTTCACATCTTCTTCTGTACACTTCAATCTAATCTAATCTCTGTCAGTATACCGCAGTTCACATCCTGCTTAGTGGTTAACGACACCAACAGTGTTTCCAGTTCCAATACCCAGATCCGAATACCCAAAATGGGCGGTAATTTCCGCAATCCCCTTCCCTTCAACTTCTTAGCTATCTCTCTCTCTGAATTAATATTCCAGGGTTGGCTTATGCTGATCCCAGCCTGATGAAACAACCTCCGTTTGGCAATTGGTTTATATAGGTGCGGAATCGGAGTCGGAACCGGCTTGTCCATATTCGAGCTTATGGCTCGCTCCTGACCAGAGCAAGCGATGGGGCGAGCTATTCTTCCTCTGCTACACTCCCTTCTGGCTCACCCTCTGCCTAGGGATCGTCGTACCCTACAAGCTCTACGAGGTTTTGAACCTTCTAATCATTGCCGAACAATTCCATTCCATGTTTATACGTATTTGTCGATATTAATCTAAGTTGCATTTTGCATATGATTAAAAATGGAAGTAATGGGCTTTTAGTCAACTCAGGCGTTGTCCATTTTTAGTCTCTCTCTCGCTCTTTCTCAGTGATAATCTATCAAACTTTCCGTGAAAAGAACCATTTGGTGATTGACAGAGCTTTACCGAATTGGAGTATCTAGTTCTGGGTTTGATTTCGGCAGTTCCTTCGTTCTTGATACCGGTGCTATTTGTTGGAAAGGTACACTCTTGACTTTATTTCCTCAATTTTGAATTACTTTTTTTATGTGTACATTCTTCATTTAACCACATAAAATGATCTTCCCTCCTTTTTAGTGGAGAAATGAAAATGGTTGCTGGGCTACATATCACAGTGGCTTTTATCATCTTTATAATATTAGCTGAGGTAATATCTTTGTTCTAGATGAAATTGCACAGGCCGATCAAATTCAGGTTTACGTAGGGAATAAATTGTTTTTTTTATTGACTTCTCATTTGTAAGCTTTCGTTTTCAAAAATCTAATAAAAGCTAGGTTAACCGTCACTTAGGCTAAAAAGCAGTAGGGAATGGTAATTGGTTGCTCAAAGCCATCTCTTGGTGGTTGCAATGCCTAATGGAGGTAAACCATAGTCTTTTTTGTGCTCATATTTTTTTTCTTGGGTGTTTTTTTGCAGGCTGATGGACTTATATTTTGGAAGGATCGTTATTGGGTCAAGGCAAGTTTTTTTCTTGTTTGGTTATACTTGTCATGTTAATGAAAAAGGTTACAGAACAATGAATATTGTATCTGGGTCATGCATCTTTTGGACTACCTGTGATTTATTTTCATAAATGATATTCTGAACTTTTTTGATGGACTTGCCTTAAATTTTTATAAGCTTGTATTGCACTTGATACGAATATGTAAAGTCAAATACATGCTTAGCTTGCATTCCTTTCGAAGATGACTTTTAGCCATGATTTTCCGATAGAATTGTATGATCACGCCATGATAAAAGTATCAGCTGTTTCTTTTCCTGTCTCTTTTATCTTTGGCAGCCAGTAGTTGGTAGAAGAATTTGAGAAGAATATCTAACAGCAGGGATTTCAAGTTTTGATGTGATTATCAAGGGAATTCTTCTTTAAGCTTTATTTTTGTATGGTTTTCTGGAACCCTTACAATTAAACATATTGAGCACAAATAGTTTTTAATGTAACGATTTGGTGAAATATGTTTGTATTGGGTTAATACTTTCAAGCTCTTTTTTGGAGTTAGAGCTTTTAAACGTACTAAGAAAAATTACATGAAAATGGTATTTGTATATGTTATTTCAATGCGTTGNAATTCTTCTTTAAGCTTTATTTTTGTATGGTTTTCTGGAACCCTTACAATTAAACATATTGAGCACAAATAGTTTTTAATGTAACGATTTGGTGAAATATGTTTGTGTTGGGTTAATACTTTCAAGCTCTTTTTTGGAGTTAGAGCTTTTAAACGTACTAAGAAAAATTACATGAAAATGGTATTTGTATATGTTATTTCAATGCGTTTAGTTGTCAAAGATAAATTGTCTTGTCACTCATAAGTAATTGCCATATAGCGGATGGGAAATAATGTCATTGAACATGCAAACACTTTGATCAGACTATAAGCTGGATTGATTTAACGTGTACACACTGCGGCCAAGTTTATACAAGAATTCTTTGGCATTTGAATGGTGGTTATCACTCATCTGCTTATTATAATTATTCAATCCGCTCTTGTTGCATACATGCCTCGTAATAAGGTAGCCCGAAGATTCATTCTTGTATTACACTTGTTCTTTGTATTAAACTTAAAACTTATCTTCCTGGCAGGCCAGCCTCTGGATTATAATCTTTAGCTATGTGGGGAATTACTTTTGGACCCACTATTTCTTCACAGTTTTGGGGGCTTCTTACACCTTTCCATCATGGAAGATGAACAATGTAAGCCACGAAACAGAAAATCGTCTGACTACATGTTATCATTTCTAAAAAATTGATTTGTTTCTTTGCAGGTACCACACACAACTTTCCTTCTCACACATGTTTGCTTTCTGTTTTATCACGTTACATCGAACATAACACTTCGCCGACTACGGCATTTTGTTGCTGACTTTCCAGAGAAAGTTCAATGGATTACTGAGGCTGCATGGATTTTGGCACTTGCCTATTTCATAGCATACCTCGAGACTTTAGCCATTTCCAATGTATGTTATGACACTGTTTTCGCTCCATTTTATTATCAAGATATTTCGTCTAACCTTACATAGATTTGGAATATATGCAACCTTGGAATGTGAGTGGGTTAAAGGTAGATAAATTAGAATGTTGCGATATTACCAGGACTTTTTGGAGGCATTATTTATTCTTCACAATGCACATTATCTACAGCCTTATCAATGGTATCAAGAATCTAAGAATCCAAACCCACTGAATATGATTACTAGCGAGCGAAATTCCTTGTCGGGTAAGTTTCGACCTGCACGAGAGGCGTAATGATCTGGGCACGGTCTCGGAGAGAGACTTGGTGAAATAGACATGTCTGTGAAGATGTAGACTACCTGCACCTGGACAGAAAGACCCTATGAAGCTTGACTGTTCCCTGGGATTGGCTTTGGTACCCCTAAGAAAAAGAAATCCTTAAAATACTGATAGATGCTCATCAACACAGATGGTAGGCTAACTACATACGTTGTCCACCCCACCTTATCGTACATGTTTCGCCAAGCTCGTGGGCAGCAAAAGGACTCCAACCAGCGAGCTACAGGAGCANCCCCCCCCCCCCCCCCCTTCCTTCTGCCCGACTCTTTGGTCTTAAGAATGCTGGTTTTAAGTGGCATTGGGCATCAAAATTTGGATATTTGTAGATCAGGAAGAATAAACCTATATTGAGGAAACACTTTCTTCTTTATTCTTTTCATTACTCTTATGAAAGTCTACAACTTGTATAAAAAAACTACTATGAAAATCTACAATGCATAGAGAATGATCCTTTATGTTGAATATGTGCAGTTCCCTTATTATGAATTTGTGGATCGTTCATCCATGTACAAAGTCGGGTCCTTATTTTATGCCATCTACTTCATCGTGAGCTTCCCCATGTTTCTGAGGTAGGGATTTAACTACTAGTCATTTTGAACTGTTTTGAGGTTTCCTTCTTCTCTAAGACTTGCATAAATTCATTATCTAGCACATTGCTAGAAATAGGAACGTCTTCCTCGCCTTGACCAATGTGAGTGCATATTCTGGAAAATTTCCTCTATTTATCTAAAGTGGAAAGAATACCATAGTGTAGAATATACCTTACATATCTATAGGTATATCCATGCTCGGATCGCTAGAAAAAATTTAGATATGGGATTCTCTTAAAAAAATTATATATTATTCTCGCACATTATATTTTCCTTTCCTGATGGTAATTCATCTTCATGTGCAGAATTGATGAGAAACCAAGTGATCCGTGGGACTTACCCAGAGTGGCTGTCGATGCTCTGGGTGCTGCAATGCTGGTAACAATAATACTTGATTTGTGGCGCCTGTTTCTGGGACCTATTGTTCCCATGTCGGAGTCAAAACAGTGCCTTCAACCTGGACTGCCATGGTTTCCAGGACATGCCAATGAAACTTGACAGACATGGATTTGCAGGACAGGGAGAGACCTGGGTTAACTTCCCAGCCATTGAAGTAACCAATCTCTGCAATTTCTTCTTGTTGATGCGTGTAATGCGTGCTGTACCTTGGTAGTTGGTAGGGACATTTAAAGAATTGTATAAGCAAATGGTGAAAATTAATCATGTAACCATTGGTCCATCTCTTAACAACTTTCCTTGTACAACCAGCAGTGCCTTCCACTTCTTAAAAAACAAAGCCGTTTAATTCGCAGAAAAACTTCTACCATTACAAAAATTTCAAGAAAGTGAGCACAGAAAGCCATATACAGATCCTTTTTTTTTTTTTTTTTTTTGAGAGAGAGAGAGAGAGAGAATATGAATTGTGGTCGTCCCCGTAAAAGAATTGGGACAGAAAACATCTGATAAATAATATACTGCTGAGTGTGGGAATGGGCAAGTGGCATGGCGTTGCATGGTGTTTTTGGTCATACCGTCTAACTAATACATTGAGAGTATTGTTATATATACTCACAATTTTATTTACAATTTTACTACTGAAACCCATTTTATTATTTATTAGTTTTTTAATATAAATTTTGAATTTTAAATTTTATAATTTTCAGGATATCAATAGTTAACATGTCACACGTATTATTATGTGAGTAAAAATTATAAGTACTGTTAGTGAAACACAGTAATAAAATAAAATAAAATTACAATAAAATTAAAATTCAAATAAAATCAGTTTGGACTGAGTTACGAAAATCTCGCTCTCTTTAAGGAGATTCAATCCCTCTATGGTTTATAAAGTCCCAAATGAATCGGTGCAGATGACAGTGGTAGAACCAAACATTTTTTAATAGGGGCCAAAATTTTCAAACGTGTAATATTCATATAAAATAGTAGTAAATAAATTTGAAGTTTAATTCCACGATAAATCATATCTATATATAAAAGTTGCATTTTGGTAAAATCATCTTTAAAAAGAACTTTCATTTCAAAGAAAAGAATTTGTTATTTGTCATATACATGTAGAAATAAGATTCTGAAAAACGCAACTTAGCATAGTGAAATCTGAAATAACTCAACGATAAATCATCTTTAAAACGCAACTTAGAATTTGTTATTCTCAATTATATCATTATACATTCAGTATAATGATATAATTGAGGCCTCAAATAAAATTTTTTTGCTTAGTGAAATCTGAAAAATAAAAGTTGCCAACTATTTTTTCATACAAAATGTCAACCTTAAATGATTCTTTTAGTGTTTATTTCATTTTGACTTCTATATTAAAAAGTTTAGTATCGTATAATCAAGAATTTTGGGGCCCATATTAATAAAATTTATTATTTTTATAAATTTAATTTTAATTTTAAGCTTTTTTAGAATTTATATACCCATCAAATTGAAATAATTGTTGGGAGCAAAGAAATTAATTTTGAAAAGACCACGTCATAGTAATTATGTGATATATATAGAAATTAATTAAATAAAAGTTTGGACCATATAGAAAAAAACTGGAGAGAGAGATTTCTCTCTACAATTTAGAAAGTTTTGGATATCATAATTTTGTTTTGGGGGGATCCAAGTACGTAAGATTTCTCCAGTAAAATTATATCTAACTAATTGTCGTATAACTTGAACTATCTGTTTATAAGTAGTTGAAATCAAAGCTCTACTAATAAAAACACATCTCTTTTATTGGAAAAATTCTAAAAAATAAACACACTTATTTTCCTCCTTTTTCTAAAAACTTCACACTATTTTCGTACGGGAACGGAAGCACACCACAATGAATATGAATAGTAGACCCAAATGGCAATTGAATAAAAAGACAACCAATGAATGGCAGACGTTTGACAAAAGATATGCAACTGGACAGTAATAAGAATTAGAGAACACCTGTAGATTAGCCCATCTGTTTTTAGAAGAAAACCAGCCCTCCAATAGAAGACTACCACATAAGTATTTTATCACAATTACCATGCATTTGCCTACACCCGAACAGCAACCTGTGACTCACTTTCTTCCTATTCGAACCCAAACCCATCCTCACCCCACTCTATCCCAATCCAAACTCGATGGACTCATTACGACCCTACTAACCAAGAACACGCTATTCCAATCGACGTGGTGGCCTCTCCATTCTCTCTTAATCTTGGGATTACTTTTGCATTTCCAATTTGAAGTTGTTTGAGTGGATAAGATAGCATCTCTCCACTTCCACTTCAATCTACCTGCTTTTAGTGAAATTGAAGGTGGCTGAACTTCATTATCAATTTCTTATCTTTCATCAGCTTCTTCCAAGTAATTTTATTTCTTATTAATTTTTTTTAACTAGAAAGCTTATGTGGATCTCTGTGTGTGTGTGTGGAAGTATCAAGAAGTCAAACTCACTTTGTATTGTTACCGTTTATTGTTAATTTGTGTTGGTTACTACTGTTGATGAATTTTCTTCACGTAGTTGGGTTTGGTCTAAAGGTGGGGTATTTGCTTTTGATGCTATGTTACTAGGTTGTCTGTAATTTCCATGAACTAAATTGTGTCTGGATTGTTTTGCAGGGGAAGGCTCTTTAGTTGCAGGGGTAGAATGGGTTTGTTCGCAGGGAAGAAGGTTTTTGTTTAGATGGGTTTTAATCAAGTGTAAATGAACAGATGATGGGTTTTTGTTATTTCTTCAAATTTCTTACGTGTCTTTATCACTATACTGGTCCGAGGGGCTTTCTTTGTGAGTCCTTAAGATCTCTGAACGACATTCTAAATACATAACTTCTAAACCACTAAACATTATTTACTCAAGACCTGTTTACATATGAGATCTACAACTCTCTTGAACTTTCTATAAATATATCTAAACTTATCTTAATATTTAAATACATCTAAACTTATTTTAGATGAATCCTATAAAATTCATTCCACCATCTCAACTCATTACTATTTATAAATAATTCAATTCATCTTATCTCCACTCTCAACGTCCAAATATAACCTTAATCGTTGTCAAAGAAAATGTCTGGAAAAACCTTGGGCATAACAAGTCGTGGCAACCGTTTGACCGGCATCTCAATAGACTGTCTCGAGGAGCCCGGCATCTCAATAGACTTTTCCGCATCCGAAATGAAACAACTTAATAAGCACTCAATGGCCGGCAATTAATCTATATAACTCTAAAAACTAAATGAAAATTCACCAGGATAAGACATAAAGATTAAAAATAATTCTATTTATTAAAAACTACTAACAATTACAAATAACCTTTCCCTGTCTAACTAATACTAATAAGAAAACTACTAACTTGTCCCTAGATTTGACTGTTAATATATTTATTTTATTTACTTTATTTTTTAAAATATTTTAAAAAAATTATCACTAATAAATTTATATTTTTTTAACATTTAAAAAATAAAATAAAATAAACTAACGGTCAATCTCAATATACGTTAACAAATAACAAATGTGCGGCACAACGGCACGAACCCACAACAACACATAAATTCCACCAGTTTGTCTGCTGGAGTACTAAATTTAAACTTCTGGGAAGTGTTTATTTTTTTTTATTTTTTTCCGCAACTTCTGGGAAGTTGATTGTTCAACGACTGATCTTCGTAACCTCTAATGAAATTCGAGGAAATTGTTCAAGTCTTCGTCAAGCTGTCTTCGAGGAAATTGGTAGTGCAGGATCAAATCAAACAGTTTATAATTTAACTTCAAGATTAAGTTAAGAGATAAACCCAATTAGTAGTTAGTACCAAATTAACCTGGCCGCTTGGTTCTTATATTAGGACCATCGTGTTAATGTTGAGATCAGATACTTTCCTCTCGTGTCTTTGTTCTAACGACCACTTCACTGTCTGTCCTTCGTCCTTGCCGGCCTCAATCCCTCTTTCTCCGGTCTTCTCTCTCTTCCTAAGTTTTTTTTTCTTTTCTCCTTTTTATTACTAGGATTTGACTGGAGTTTCATATGCATACAATTTCAGGGTAACATATGGTTGCATCCAACTCCACATCAAAATGCAACCCTCCCGGACAGCGCTCGCCGTCAAGAAATCTTCCTCCAATGTTGTCAGGTACGTAATTAATATTGAATGCTAAGTTTATAGAGATATCTTACAAAAATAAATTTATAAATGGATATGGCCCGGGTTACATCAGTAGAAGAATACAAGATGATGAATAACTTGAATAACTTTACATCAGAATCCATGTCTAGAATAACTTTTTGAAAAGCTTTTCCAGGATCGATGGAAATACAAGATGACGATGATGCAGAAGATGAAGAACATCTGATGGCAGATTCCAACAGAAGCAATCAAACTTGTACTGAGACTAGAGACGTGGAAGAACTTGAATCTTCGATTCGAGAAAAGCTTTTCCAAACGTATCTACCTCCCCCGGCCATCTCAGTGTTCCATATTTAGAGTTCCAAATATGCTACGCAAGCATAATGAAAAGGCTTTCGTGCCGGAAGTAGTTTCAATCGGTCCATTTCACCGCGAGAATGAGCAGCTGCAAGCAATGGAAATTATTAAGCTACGGTATTTGAAATGCCTCCTTTATCGAACATGAGGAACAACGGAATTGAAGAGCTTGGTAGAAACCATCCAAAGTATTGAGCAGGATTGCCGTGAATGTTATGCAGAAGTGGTTGATCTTAGTAGAAAGAAATTCATAGAGATGATGGTGATTGATGGTTGCTTTATCCTTGAATTCCTCTACAGATATCTCGAAATCAACTGGACGGTGCAAGTACAAGGAGAGGAATTAGATCCCGTGTTCAAAACATCATGGATGCCAAGGAAAATATTAGCCGATTTGCTTCTACTTGAGAATCAACTTCCATGGTGCCTACTCGAATGTTTGCTCAACCTCATGCCCCCCGTAAAAACTACTGATCAACGGTACTGCTCCCGACTTGATGAACTTGTTTCCCGCGCTTTTCTGTTCGAGTATGGAATGTTCCCTGACTCGGAGTGCGGTGGAGAGTCCGAGCATTTACTGGATTGCTTCCGAAACTGTTTAGTGCGATCATGCACTATAGCACGGCCAGCGCACTATTTCTCACGATTCCAACTTCTGAACCGAATTTCGCCTGTGACCGAGCTCTTAGAATTTGGAGTTCGTTTTAAAACTCCAGACAACCTTCTCAGAGATAACATCCTCAATATAAAGTTCGTAAATGGCACGATAGCAATCCCAGAAATAGTTATAGAGGAGAACACAGAATCTTTGTTTAGAAACCTCATTGCATTTGAGCATTGTGATCCCAGTAAAGGCTATGAAATCACCTCTTATGCTGCTCTCTTGGATTGCTTGATTAAGTCTCCCGCAGATGCACTTCATCTAAAACAGAGATATATTCTACATATTGGTTCGAGCAATGAGGACCCAGCAATTAGTTTCTTACACAGCCTTTGTAGTGATACCAGTTTCGATGGTCCTCTCTACTCTGACCTCTACCGACGTGTGAACGAATTTCAGTCCGAAGCATTTAGAAGGTATAAGGCTACTCTGAGGCGGGATTATAACTTTAAAGATCCAACGACGTTCTTTACTCTCGTGTATGGAATCGCGTTTGGTCTATTTCTTGGTATTTTACAAACCATATTTGCTATCCTCTCCTACTTTAAATAAGAGCCATATGGCACCTGATCCTAGCCAGCTCAGTTCAAGTATTAATATATATCAGTTTTTTTTTAGTACATTAGGGGAGGAGGGTCAAACCCATGAAGACCTCCATTTTAGAGATATGGGGCTTGTGTCATCAGGCTACATGCCGTTGGCAGTATTAATATCAGGTTGTATCTTAATTTTTGGCAAACAGCTCGAATTACTTTTACTATTTGTATTTGTTTGTTTTTTTTTTCTTCTTAATCAAGCATATGTATCATTAATATAAAGAAAACAAGATACGTGAGGAGGGGCTTGGTTCTCCAACAAACATTACATTTCAACAACCACAATGTTAAAGTGATAAAAAAAGATTGGGTTTTGGGACAAAAACTCTGTCCCCACTCCCCACCCATACCCCGCAAAGAGCTGGGTGTTGTCTTAAATGATGGGTTTTTACAATTCATGTGCGAACTGTAATGCCACCGCTGGAGGTGGTGGATGTTAAAACTGCACAATAGATCATGTTGTCTTGAGATTTTTTTGAAGAGACTCGTATTCCATTCCTGAAGATCAACGCTTAGGAAAAGTAAAAACATAGTAGGAAGACCAACATTAAATGGCCTGGATTGCACCTAGTCGAGTTTCGCCTGTGAAGGCGTGTGGCGTCCACACACCGGTAATTGTGAGATGTTTAAATAAAATCGTAAAATCAAATCGAGAGAGTGGACCAACCAGTTTTGCACGATTCAGTTCATTTATGCCTAATCCAGTCGATTTCTGTTTACAGTTTAATTATTTCTTAATTTTTGATTTGGTCCTATGGTTTGTGTCTTTCACCCTCGAATCATGTATAAATACTCTGAGCTAGATCGGACCAAACAGAAACCATGTATAATTAACTATGTTTTTAAATATTTTTATATAGTATATTATACAATAGATATTTGAGCTAAAAATAATATTTGACTTCTACAACTAAATTTTGGGCTAAAAACTATAAGTTTGGGCCACAAAATCAACAAGTCCAAATAAAAACTAGCTCGGATCGAATTCAAAAATAACTACAAATTGAACCAGGGCGAACATTTCGATTAGTTTTGGGTCCATAAATATAGAACAGATTAGTTCAGTTTAGTCTAAGAAACTGTTAAAAAATCAATTGAACCGAATCAATTTCATCCCGACGTGAGCATGAAATATGATGACATGGATTTTGCCAATTAATTCTGGTGTGGGTGGTGACGTTACTTTCTAACTCAAATTTCAATACACACTTAGCTCAGTGGACATTTGGTTGTTATCATATGATAGCTTATTCACTTGAATAGCCACTTCACAAAAGCAATCAGCCTATGGTCTTTTTCCAAACCTATTCAACTCATCACAGATGTTTCTACAATCAACCCTTTGAGCGTACTGTATTCCCATATAGTCTTCGTCGTCGGCAGAGCTGGCAAAGGGTCTTCGATTTTTTGCTTGCCCCGACGGTCTTTCAACGGCAAAGACTTCTCCGTATCGCCCTTCGAGCGTACACCTTTTTGCTAGAGGAGGTCGTCCCGCCCCCGACAAATCTTATTGCTATTGTTTAGATCTCATCGTGAGGCATGGTGTTTCGAATAGGGGTTTGGCGGGGACTCCCTCCGGCTTTTCCTTGTATTACCTTCCTTTGCTTTGGGCTCTCACTTCTTTGTGATTCCTGGGCTCGTCTTGGCCATTTGATCGTCGGCTATTCCGGAAGTAAGGCATTCCGAGCGAACAACCGCTCTAATTCCCCACTCTCTCGCATTGCCTTTATCCTCCGCTTGAGCTAGACTCAATATTCAGTCCTGTGCCCCTCCATGTTGTGATAGGCACAGAAGCGGCAAAGCCTCCTACTGTACTTGTTTCGTTCAAAATCACTTCGTGAGCATTCTTCGCTCTCCAGTCCGTGTTTAGATTCGCATATGTTGCTCTAGAGCGTCACCTTTGGGGGGGACACTTCTCCTTCCCTCCCTCGTTCGTATGAATAATTCCTCGTCTTTCGCTCCTTCTCAAGGTTTTTGTTGCCTTTGGCCTCTTTTGATCTATGTTCTGCTTGCTCCAATTTAGACTCCCTCAGGGTAATTAGGGCTTTTACGGTGTTTTTGCATTGATGAAGCCATTGGTCCTATCCATGAATTTTCGCAATGTCATCAAAGTTCTCTTTGCTAGCTTTGCCATGAATGGGCTTTTGGGCCAGATGTCTAATAGAAGAGTTGTTAGTGTAATCTTCTCATCCTGCTCATCTGCCATCATTCGTTCCTTGTTGAACCTATTTAGGTACATCGTGAGGCTCTAATTCTCCCGTTGTTTCATCGCAAGGGGACATGCAGCCGGTCGTTTCCTTCGCTAGCTCACGATGAACTAGGCTAGGAATTGCTAGCCCAGCTTTTCAAAGTTGTCAATAGAACTCAGTTGTAACGCTCCAAACTAAGCCGTTGCCACTTCCTTAAGGGTTAAGGGGAAAGCTTGGCATGTGAGTTCTTCCCAAAAGTTGTGGAGTGTCATATGTGCCTTAAATGTTTCTAATTGCTTGACAGGATCCCCATATTCGTCATATGGGAAACTTTGAACTTAGGCGAGAGTGGTGCTGTCATGATGTCCGCACTACTGGGCAAGTTCATTGTGCTGAGTAAGTGGTTGATTGACGAGGATGAGCCTATCCTTTTGGCCATATTCTCATACTTAACCATGAGGTTGCGCAGGTCGTCATGCATCTTCCTCTTCTCTTTGTCATCAAAGGTTGGCCTGCCTCCACCCTGGACTTCGCTTTGTTCTGTTTGTCACAGCTGGGCCCCACATCTCTTCATTATAAGGCCTCGTTCTCCTTCTGGAGGTTCTCTATTTCTGAGGTCATTGTTCTAGTCCTTCCTTCATGTTTGCAAACCTCCTATCCATGCTGTCATTCATTTGCTACCTGTAACAATGGCTTATTGGTCTCTGGTTGTCCGAGAATGCGTAGTTGTAGGCATGCAAAGGTACATTGAATTCCATCAAATTCCACAAGTGGCGCCAAACTATTCAGGACGTGCTTTGCAACCCCCAAGACTGCGCCTACTCCATTCTATACTACCGATTTGCTCCTGAAATTAAGAATGCTAGAAAAGTCTCTTCGGCCTTCGATGCATAGGTTAGCTCTTATTAGAGTGATAATTGATTATTTAGAAAGTAGCAAGCTTTAGATAATATCAACATACCCCTATACATGTATCCTAGTTCCCTTGGGTGACACTTTCCAGAGGGGACATGCTATTGCATTTAATGCGCTAACCTCTTTGGGTTCTGAGACCATTTCAACCTGTCATGGGCTTGCCCTCTCGAGGGAGGGGGTATATTTAGCCTAGGCGAACCCTCATTGATATGATCAAGTTTTCCCAATAGGTCCCTCTTGAGTGGATGTGTGACGGTATTTAATGCAGTTTGCCTTCTGAGGATCTCAACGAATCCTCCTTCTTTAGGTAGGTTCTGTGACGACCAAAACTTTCTAGGCTTTTGTGTAAAAAAGATTTTTATGAGCCCATCAGAGTTTCGACCCTTGTAGAAAATTAGGGGTTTGAAGCCCCATTGAATTAGGGTGCAACTCAAGATTTGTGTATGCTACTTGTCATCCAATGAAGCTATGTATAAGACTTAATGAATCTAGATGGAAATAAGGGAAGAGAGGTGAGAAGGAGTTAGGATTTGACTTACACGCCTATCATAGGAAGATCAATCACTTTCTTGCCATGTGTCATGCATGCATGAAGATTTTTTATTGTGGGAAAGAGCTTTTTGACACATGTCACTATGGTAGAGAGATCTGGGAGGAAATGGTTAGGTTATGGAAAAGTGGAATCTAGGGAAGGTCAGGAGACCATGGACGGCAACAAAGGAGAAATGAAAGTTGTTTTTTGCCATGTGTTATACATGCATAAATGTAGGTAAAAAGTTATATTGGGAAAGAGCAAAATCAAAATTGGAAGAAATGCCTTACACGCCTAGGGCTTCTAAAATAATATTTTGTGTAAGACATCTTGAGGTGGACGGTAGGCCTGCAACCCGAACTCAAGAAATCGGGTTTGTGCCTGATCCGATCCGAATGACTCCAAATAAGGTGCCAAAGCGAACTGAACCGATTCGCCAAAATAAAGGAGGTTGAACCCGTATGACTCGACTGATCTTTAAAAAAAAGAAAAAAACAAATGTTTTGGCTTAGATATTTGGAAGCCATATGTGACATGGGTAACTTTCAGGGGTCGTCGACTTGTTGATGGACGGGCTCACGTAGCCGTTGATTTGGTTCTGACGCAGACTACTCCCCACCCTCCGATCACAATGATGTGGGTCGCTGTTATTGCTGCCTTAATTAAAGGCGTCTGCTAGATAGACCGGTCTGATGGGACTATACACTCCCATTTTTAAATTAGAATTAATCTTTGCATCAGCCTACACACCACACACCATAATTTTTTTTTATTTTTTTTTATTTGTTTCTCTTATTAAATGTGTATTATATGGATGATGAATAAAAAAATATAAATATTTCAAAAAGAGTAAAAGAAAAATAAAAATTGAAAAAAAATAAACAAAAAAAATAAAAAATATATTAACATATAGTGTGTAGGCTTATGCATAACAATTCTCTTTTTAAATTAAATTGGCAACTCGATTGTTCGAGTCTTGGTCAAGGTGTAAATAATAATAAATTATCCTATTAATTTGCAGATAAACAACAAATACCGTTGCGTAATAATTAAATACAGAGGACGGTAGTTGTTGGGAGAAATAACTTTAAAAAATTAATTGTCCAATCAATGCAGAAAGTTTTTTTTTTTTTTGAAATCATCAATGCAGAAAGTTGTGATGCCTATTCCATGCCTATCCCAATGCCGAAGATTTTTTTAGTGAAGTTAGCTCGATAGATCATATAGCCAATCCAATGCGACTGCCTTTTACACAACCTTATTTTAAATGATAAATTATATTTTAAAGTTGGGGTGTAGTACGTATATATTAAAATATTTATAGGATATAATTTGAATTGAAACGTAAATTTTAAAATTTGAATCTTACGTATTAAATTTTATCATTTATATAATATAGATAATATGTTTCTACACACTGATTTGAATAAAGAATAATTATTTTATAATGTATTTAAATTTTTTATTTTATTTTATTTTATTTTAAGTATTTTTTTAATATCCTTAATTATTAAGATAGAATTAAAAAAATATACAGCTTCATTAATAGTCACTTCTTTAATCATTAAGTAAAATAAATAAAAAAATTAAAAATTAAAATAAAAAAGAATAGTAAATGAATAGTAGGAAGTAGTAGGTCTATCATTATTCTAATTGTTTATAATTTTCATGTATAAATATAGGAAAATGATAGTATGATTACCAAATATCTATTTTATTATAATAAGTGGTTATCTCGTTATGAATAGTAATTTTTGTTATTTTTTTGTTAATTTTTTTTTTCTTAAGTCATGTTTTATCAAAAGATCTTTAAAATTTTTTACCATTTGACGTGTAGGTCTTTTGTAGAATTTAATGAAGGATTATGTTTTACCAAAAGGTCTTTAAGATCCTTGACCATTTGATGTGTAGCTCCCTTATAGAATTTAATGAAAGATTATATTTTATCAAAAAATTCTTAATATTAAATTAATAATATTTTATTATTATATAAGAAATAAATAGATAATCCAATATAGATGCAGACCAATGCTCATAGTTTATTGAAATTTAGATTTTTTTTAATCTTGAATTTTAATCTTTTTTTAACCTTGTATTTTTTTTTCAGACAAAGAAACTACTGACTTTTTTATTTATTTTTATTTAAATCATTATGTTATATGCACTCTAAAACTAACGCATCCGGTGTCGTTTTCTAGTATTCATTAAATGTATCTATTTATATATTTTTATTTTTATTTTTTTAATGATTAAGAAATTGATTATTAAGAAATTTATATTTTTTTATTTTTTAATAGTTAAGAATATTTAAAAAATATTAAAAATAATAATAATTTTTTTAGTAGCCACCTAACGTTCTATAAATATATTATTTTACGAAGCAATGACAGGACATATAATATATATAATTATTAATTACAAGAATCTCTTGTTTTAAAATACGGTACGAGGGAATTAGTCTGCGTTTGAATATTGAAATATTTTTAAGTATTTTGTTATTAGTAATAAAAAAATATTAATAAAATATTAATTTATGATAAATAGTAATAAATAATATATAAAAAATAAGATGAGATATTTTAAAAGAATGGAGCTATTTTACCGCCTCATTCTTATTGTTGGGCGTACTGCCCCTTATTTTTTTGTTTTGTTATCTTTTCACATTTTTTAAATGTATTTAAAGATTTTTAAAAAATAAAAAAAATACATCAAAACATTTAAAAACATTTACTTATTCATAAAGTTAATATAAAAAAAAATAAAAATTTAACCAACGGTCAACTTGGACGATAAGAATGAAATGGCAGAATAGTATTTCTCATTTTAAAAATACTTAAATGAGTCTCAATGCCCATACTTTTAGATTGGAGCTGGTCTATCCTCGTTGGTCGGTTACTTTTGAAATGTGTAATGATTGGAGGAACGGAGGGGTGCATTCGTGGCCTATGTGTTTCAAACAGTGCATTCTTCGGTGCAATTAGCAGGTGCTCACAAAAATAATAATATTTTTTTATTCTTTATAATTGAAATAATTTTATAAAGAGAAGGCTGCCGGCCAGGGACCAGCATAAATTTATCTTTTTATTTGTTATATTTTTTTAATATATTTAAATATTTTTAAAAAATAAAACAAATACATTAATCATACTCTAAAAGTCATTTTGTTAATTATTAAATAAAAAAATACATGAACGGGTCAAAAGAAAGAGTAAACTCAAACAAGTTACTAATATTTCTCTTTTACAAATTAGTTATTTCAATAAAGAACTAAAGAAAAACATGTGAAACCAAGAGTACCATCCCCGTCCATCTTCTGGAGCATTGACTAATTGGTTGAACAACGTGACAATATTGTAAAGAAAAAAGAAGAAATGCAATAATTAGTAGTTAGTACCAAACATTGCTAGCTTGGTTCTTATATAAGGGTGCCATCGTAATGTTGAGAGACACTTTCCGACCACTTGACTGTCTGTCCTTCGTCCTCGCCGGTCTCTGATCTCTTCCTCCGGTCTTCTCTCTCTCCGTG
The DNA here is from genome assembly GCA_003123785.1 of Pterocarya stenoptera. NCBI lineage: Eukaryota > Viridiplantae > Streptophyta > Magnoliopsida > Fagales > Juglandaceae > Pterocarya > Pterocarya stenoptera. The sequence goes on from QEOT01006548.1 coordinate 116,242, forward strand.
TTTAAGTTTTTTCTTTTTGCGCGCTTTTTGTTACTAGCATTTGACTGCAGTTTGATATGCAAATGGCCGCATCGCAGTACTCCACTTCAACAAACTGCAACCCTCCCCAACAGCGCTCGCCATCAAGAAATCCTCCTCCAATATCTTCGTCAGGTACGTCATTAATATTGTACGCTAAGTTTATTAAGAAATCATAGAAAACTATCGTATTAGGCTTAAATTTACTTTTTTCAGATAGAATAATTCTAGATACAATTTTAGGATGCACAAGTCTCGCGTTTTCTTTTTAAAAAACATGAAATTCATTTTTAAAAAAATAATTTTTTTTTATACGAATCCTATATTTATTTCTTAAGAAGTACGTGACAGTTTTACCGAGTGTACTGTAACATTTTTTTTATTTTTTTTATTTTTTATGATATATGAGTAGACTGCTTGAATATAATTTTCTCTAAGGGTGTTTTTCTTTCAGTTTTAATTTGTATTTTTTACTTTTCATCGAAATCTAGGCAAATGATTGGACATATAGTTAATCATAGTTTTTTTTTAATTTTTTTTAATTAAAAGATGTGTGTGTTGAAGTTGAATAATTTTTTGAAAGTTTTTACAAAATCTACTAAACCAAATTAAACATGCCCATGGCATGCTTGAAGGACATGTACTGGAATATGGTTTTCAAGTAATTTTGTTAGACATCGAGAACGCACCAGATCATGCATACTCTTCCTGCATGTGTTTTAATTATTCTTAGTAATTATGGAAGTACTAGATGATCTTCAACTATTTTAATTAGAGGATCCTCATTGGCTTGATTAAAGTTGAAAGATGATTAAAATTTAGAAAATTTGTACAAAAAAGACTCCATATTGGATTGGGCATCTCTAAAACAACTTGAATTTTTGTTACAGTGATTGGTAAAAGATGGAGAACCACAATTGATTTACCAAATATTAAAGGCGTATGGGCCCTTAAGCTACTACATCAGGTAAACCAAAAGTGCAAACAAAGCCAGCCCACGATTGCATCTGGTCTTCAGCATGTGCCCCATCTGCTTGCAGGAGCCCACTTCATTCTTTATTTACTTACGGCCCACATAAGCCCACTTCTTTACTTCGTCTCCTAGGGTTCTCTTCGATCCCATTATCCCCAATTCACCTTTGCACATCCCGATCCCTTGCCTCTTGCACCCTCACGCCCCTGTGCCACCACTGGCCTCTCGTGGGCCTACCCCACGTCGTGTAACATGTTTAAGGTGGTACTTTGGCACTGTGGGCAAGCGAGGTAGATGTGCTTTTAACTTTAGACCATTAGGTCCATTACACTGCAGACTTGTCCTTAGCTTTATTCCTGGCGCAAACCTGATCTCTTTAAGCAAAGATTGCTTGCACTAGAGGGACATCCAAACCCCAACTCAATTTACGCCCCTCTCTCTCTCTCTCTCTCTCTCTCTCTCTCTCTCTCTCTACCTCTATCAAACTTTAAATAGATCAACTTTTCTATTTTTTTCGCATGATCTCTTTGTCTGCATGTTCTGTGTGTGAATGTATTGAAATTAAGAACGATAATTAAAAAAAAAAAAGAACCGTGATTTTCCAAATTGAGAAAATATATATATATATATCTATATAATTTATGCATAATATTTGTTTGCGTATAAATAATTTTAAAAATGTTCTTATTAGTCGACTAAAAATGACTAAAATTATTTAAGAATTAAGTTCTAACTCTCAATTTTGAAATAGTATGAACATATTTGTTCAAATTAATCTCTTTGTACATTCTAGGTACTGGGTGCCCGGTGGCTCATCTCAATATGTATGGGATGTTACAAGCTCTTTAAGACAGGGCCCTTGGTTATTTAATTAATCCGAGCATGTACTTCACAAAGGTAAGCACAATGACGAATTTTCAAACGTTTCACAATTTTTTTATTTTTGTTTTTGAGAAAAAGGAAAGACAAACAATTATAGAATTAATAATAATAATATTAATAATAAAAGGAGTAAAAAAACATGAAATTAGACACGTAAGACATAAGACTGCTTTTTAACGTACGTTAGGAATGTTCGGTTTTCAAGTTTGTGTCTGTGATATTCATGTCATTTGGAAAAGTGATGCTTATAAAGACAAGCAATCACCGATCTTCTCCGAAGTAGATCTCTCTCTCTCTCTCTCTCTCTATCTATGAAGTCTGAATCCTCCTCCAATATCATCAGGTACGTACGTAATTAATATATTGAATGTTAAGTATACAAAGAAATTTTGAAAAAATAAATTTATAACATGTTATGAGTTTATGTCATACGTTATACGTTAGATCTATATTACACACAAAATATTTTATAATTTAACATATCATATTAAACTAGTTACGTCCATTTGTAAGTTTACATTTTTCAAATCGATCTATGTGGATAAGTATATCTCAAGCCTAGCAAGCAGGGCACGAATCTACATTCTATCTAGACCTCAAAAGAATATGTTTTCATTTTACATTTTGTATGTTTATGGCGAAAAACTATTCAAATCAGCTTGTTCATGATCAAATTCCTCGAAAAGTATTCAATACAACGACCTGTGATCCAATTCGCCAAGATTTTAATTTTTATGATACATGATTAGAGTACTTTAAAAACTAGTAGAATATAATTTTCTTTAATTGTATTTTTCTTTAATTGTATTTTTCTTTCGATTTCTGTATTTTTAACTTTTTTATCAAAATCTAGGTAAATGATTGGACATATATATCGTCAATGAAAGATTTTTTTCTTCTAAATAATTAAAAGATGTTTGCTTTGAAGTTGAATACTTTTTTAAAATTTTTACAAAATCGACTTATAAACCAAACATGCCGCCCATGGCATGAATGAAGTATAAGTACTGGAATATGGTTTTCAAGTAATTTTGTTAGATATGGTTTGATGTGCTGAGGTTGGTTGGTTCGATGGCCATGGTGAGAAGGAGGATCAAGAGACTGCTAGTCAGCAGCTCTGATACCATAACAAAATGAAAGAAAAGAAAGAGGCAATATTTTCTGTAATACTCTGCATTACCACTATTTTCTGCAATATTTTATTTTTTATTGATTACTGAAGTAGATTCCTCAACTATTTTGGATTTCCAAGAACATCTGATGGCAGATTCCAACCGAAGCAATCAAAATTCTACCCAGATTATGGATGCAGAAGGAATTGCATCTTCCATTCAAGGAAAGCTTGACCAATATCTACAACCACCAATATCTCAGTGTTCCATATTTAAAGTGCCAAATATGCTACGCAGGGATAATGAAAAGGCTTTCACGCCGGAGGTAGTTTCGATCGGTCCATTTCACCGCAACAATACGCAGCTGCAAGAAATGGAAAATAATAAGCTATGGTATTTGAAATGCCTCCTCAATCGAACAAGAACTACGGAATTGAAGAGCTTGGTAGAAGCCATCGAAAGCATTGAGCAGAATTGCCGTAAATGCTATTCAGAAGTGGGTGATCTTAGAAGAGACGAATTCATAGAGATGATGGTGATTGATGGTTGCTTTATCCTTGAATTCCTCTGTAGATATAAGGCCAGAGATAAGCTGGAAAGATATGAAGAACGCAGATATAGAGATAGATATCAAGAATTAGAGCTCGGATATTCGGAAAGATATTTTCGGGAAATATCGATGGAACTAGAAGGAGGGAATGATCCCGTGTTCAAAACGTCATGGATGCCAAGGAAAATAGTAGCAGACTTGCTTCTACTTGAGAATCAACTTCCTTGGTGGGTGCTCGTCTGTTTGTTGAACCTCATGACCAACTCAACAACAACTGAGTACCAGAACTCCCTACTTGATGATCTTGTTGCCATTCCTTTTAAGAAGTACGGAATATTCTATTACGACGAGCACCGGCGCAATTGGCTTGGAACACACCAGCATTTACTCGATTACTTCCGAAACTATTTAGTTGGATCATGCACTATAAAACGGCCTGAATCTCTGCCTGCAAGCTCCGTACACCCTGAGTGGATACCAATTAAGCCCGTGACGGAGCTTTTGGACTATGAGGTTGGTTTCTTTCCTGCTCCAGACAAAGGAAATGTAGAAACATCCATTACTCCCTATAAAAGGCCTAATAGGAGGAGTGAGGTAATTCGTTATAAAGTCTAGGATGAGTTTGTTTCTAAGCCATGTGGGACTTCTCAATACGCCCCCTCACGTGTGTGCCGGTATTTCCGGTACCATCATTGTGGGTAGGTCGCAGGAGCCCATCATTGGTCATAAGTTAGCCTGCTCTGATACCATGTAGAAACATCCATTTCTCTCCATAAAAGGCCTAATAGGAGGACTGAAGTAATTCCTTATAAAGCCTAGGATGAGTTTGTTCCTAAGCCATGTGGGACTTCCCAATACGCCCCCTCACGTGTGGGCCGGTATTTCCGGTACCATCATCGTGGGTAGGTCGCAAGAGCCCATCATTGGTCATAGGTTAGCCTGCTCTGATACCATGTAGAAACATCCATTTCTCTCCATAAAAGGTCTAATAGGAGGAGTAAAGTAATTCCTTTTAAAGCCCAGGATGAGTTTGTTCCTAAGCCATGTGGGACTTCCCAATACGTCCCCTCACGTGTGGGCCGGTATTTCCAATACCATTATCGTGGGTAGGTCGCAGGAGCCCATCATCGGTCATAGGTTAGCCTGCTCTGATACCATGTAGAAACACCCATTACTCCCCATAAAAGGCCTAATAGGAGGAGTGAGATAATTCGTTATAAAGTCCAGGATGAGTTTGTTCCTAGGCCATGTGGGACTTCTCAATACGCCCCCTCACATGTGGGCCGGTATTTCCGGTACCTTCATCGTGGGTAGGTTGTAGGAGCCCATCATTGGTCATAGGTTAACCTGGCTCTGATACCATGTAGAAACACACATTTCTCCTCATAAAAGGCCTAATAAGAGGAGTGGGGTAATTCCTTATAAAGTCCAGGATGAGTTTGTTCCTAAGCCATGTGGGACTTCCCAATACGCCCCTTCACATGTGGGCCGGTATTTCCAATACCATCATCGTGGGTAGGTCGCAGGAGCCCATCATCGGTCATAGGTTAGCCTGCTCTGATACCATGTAGAAACACCCATTACTCCCCATAAAAGGCCTAATAGGAGGAGTGAGATAATTCGTTATAAAGTCCAGGATGAGTTTGTTCCTAGGCCATGTGGGACTTCTCAATACGCCCCCTCACATGTGGGCCGGTATTTCCGGTACCTTCATCGTGGGTAGGTTGTAGGAGCCCATCATTGGTCATAGGTTAACCTGGCTCTGATACCATGTAGAAACACACATTTCTCCTCATAAAAGGCCTAATAAGAGGAGTGGGGTAATTCCTTATAAAGTCCAGGATGAGTTTGTTCCTAAGCCATGTGGGACTTCCCAATACACCCCTTCACATGTGGGCCGGTATTTCCAATACCATCATCGTGGGTAGGTCGCAGGAGCCCATCATCGGTCATAGGTTAGCCTGCTCTGATACCATGTAGAAACACCCATTACTCCCCATAAAAGGCCTAATAGGAGGAGTGAGGTAATTCGTTATAAAGTCCAGGATGAGTTTGTTCCTAGGCCATGTGGGACTTCTCAATACACCCCCTCACGTGTGGGCCGGTATTTCTGGTACCATCATCGTGGGTAGGTTGTAGGAGCCCATCATTGGTCATAGGTTAACCTGGCTCTGATACCATGTAGAAACACACATTTCTCCTCATAAAAGGCCTAATAAGAGGAGTGAGGTAATTCCTTATAAAGTCCAGAATGAGTTTGTTCCTAAGCCATGTGGGGCTTCCCAATACGCCCCTTCACATGTGGGCCGGTATTTCCAATACCATCATCGTGGGTAGGTTGCAGGAGCCCATCATTGGTTATAGGTTAACCTGCTCTGATACCATGTAGAAACACCCATTACTCCCCATAAAAGGCCTAATAAGAGGAGTGAGGTAATTCCTTATAAAGTCTAGGATGAGTTTGTTCCTAAGCCATGTGGGACTTCCCAATACGCCCCTTCACATGTGGGCCGGTATTTCAGGAAACATCCTCGATGTAAAGTTGGAAGGTGGCAAAATGAGAATGCCAGCAATAGTTATAGAGGAGAACACAGAATCTTTGTTTAGAAACCTCATCACATTTGAGCATTGTGATCCCAGTAAAGGCTATGAAATCACCTCTTATGCTTCTCTCTTGAATTGCCTGATTAAGTCTCCCGAAGATGCACTTCATCTCAGAGGGAAACGGATTCTACGAATTATTGGTTTGAGAAATGAGGACAGGGCAAGTTTCTTAAACAGGCTGCTTTATAATAATGATTATACCAGTTTTCATGGTTTTCTCTACTCAGACCTCTGCCAAGACGTGAACAAAACTTATTCCTCTGAATGGGCGGTATGGAAGGCACGTCTTAGGCGCGATTATTTTAAGGAACCAAAGGACCTTGTTAATTTAGTTTACGGAGTCGTCCTTACTTGTTATCTTTCCATTATACAAACAGTTTTTGCTATCCTCTCCTACAAGCAGGCTTCTAAACCAGCCAAGTAAATTTAGTTGATCTCAGTGTGTGTATTTCTTTCAATAAGTAGGTCTCCTTTGCATTTTTTTTTTTTTTTTTGTCAAACTCGAAGTGCCGCTATACATTATTTGTAATGTTTGTCGATGAAATGAAATAAGAAAATGTTGTATTACAATATTAGACATCATAATATCTATTTTTTATTTTACCTTATTTAATTACTAGTGCAATATTAGACAATCTCGTATTATAATGTTGCATCAATTTCTAAATTCAACTTTATAATTTGACGTAATATATCAACTTATATTTGTCAATTTGTCAATTTATTTTTATAAAATTTATTTGCTGCTAAAATATTTCTCTATATATTTTAATACGACGCTGTCAAGGACATGTGCATATATAGGAGTTTAGGACTGATTTAAAAAAAAAAAAAAATCATAAAATCAAATCAAGAGATTGGACAAAGTGGTTTTGCACGATTCGGTTCATTTGGGCCTAATCCGGTCGGTTTGTGTTTTCATTTGAATTATTTCTTAATTTTTGGTTTGGGCCTAGGGCCTGTGTTTTTCAGCCTTGAATCATGTATGCATACTCCGAACAAAAATTGATTGAACCGGAACCATTTATAATAATTTTTTTGTAAATATTTCGATATAGTATATTTTATGCAATTGACATTTGAGCTAAAAATAATATTTGAGCTTTACAATTGAAATTTGGGCTAAAAACTATAAGTTTGGGCCACAAAGCCGAAAGTAACGACAAACTAAAGCAAGCTAAACATTCCGGTCAGTTTTGGGTCCATAAAAATAGAACATATCAGTTCGGTCTAGTTGAGGAAGCTGTTAAAAATGGATTGAACCGAATGATCAATTTTAAACCCGCGCGTGAGTATAAATATGATTACATTGCTTTCTAACTCAAATGTCCATACACACTTAATTAGCTTGGTTGACATTTGGTTGTTTATCATATGATAGCAGCTTATTCACTTGAACATCCACGGCATTCACAAAATCAACCAGCCTTTGGTCCATTTTAAACTCATTCATCTCATCACACTGTTTGGGCTGGTGATACCTTACTTGCCCTACTACATCATATGTCCAATGCTCGGCGATGATCTGTGTGAATTTCTAGAGTGTTTTTTTTTTTGCACCTTCCACTAATTAAGACCTAAATTAAAAAAATAAATAAATTATCACACTACCTTTATAGACTGATGTCATTTGTGTTATGACAGAAGGCCTAGAACCACACTTACATACAAGATAGAGACAATATTTAAATGATTCGGCAATTTGCCTACATCCACTAGAGCGGAAGCAAGTGATTGCACTATGTTTGTAAAAAATTACAAACTCTCCCAAAATCTCTTATCTCTCAAATGACCATTCTTCTGTGTTTCCCCACACAATATTACGATACAAATGATATCTTTTTATAGGAGAAGTTTCAGAGAACAACCAGCCACAATTCTTGACAAGGGAGTGCTCCAACAGCAAATGCGACCAACAACTAGCTTTGACAGACCATGGGCATTGGATGCTGCAACTCTTGACCAAGCTGCAACTCTTGACCAAGCTTCAACAACTAAGTTGTTGAATCAACAGGGGGTAGATGGGCATAGAATCAACATTTTGTCCACCTCTTTAAGATCTAACTTGTTTCCAAAGTTTAGTTTCTTTCTTTTAATTTACTACAAGAGATTGGGTTTTTTGAGACAAAAAATCTTGTTTCAAAAAATCCAAATTTCGTCCCAAAATATTTTTGGAGATGAAAAAATTTTGTCTCTATTTTGTCTCCAAAAGACCATCTCAAAAAGTTTTTGGAGATTTCGTCTCAAAAAATCATTTTTGTGGGACTAAAGATTACGAATTGCATTTCTCGATTACAATTCGAATGTGTTATTTTTTGTTTGAATGTGTTTGCTTTTTGTTCGAATAGAATTATAAATGGTAATTCACCGTTCGAACTTGTTATTTACCGCTCGAACGGTATTAATTACACAAATTGTAATTTGAACATTAATTTTTCAAATGTCTGCAAACATCATAACATAAAGTAAATTAAAGAAAAAATAAATTTTAAAATTGTCGTAGTGGCATAGAGTTTTGGGACATTATTGACTAGAACTGTTCAAATATTTTTTAGTTATTCAATTGCAGCCTCTCTTCTAATCTCGCCTCTAAATCCGCTGGTTAATCTAATCGGGTCAGCAATATTTTTCCTTGGACCTCAATCATTCTATCTCAAATGTTGCTTCCTCCAATTCCTTAGTCTTGTCATCATTCGATCTAGCTCAAGAAGAGTAGGATAATGATGGCTTCACACAATATCCTAGGCCCTTCAAATATCCAAAACGTGATCCAGGCATCGTTGGCAGATGATTCATTAGATGGATCTACAACAGTTTCCTTAAGAGATATCATCTTGTCCTACAAAAAGAAAAAATTAAAGTTAGTATAAGTAACAAAAATATTATTAGACAATGGAATTAAGTAAATTTAAACTAACATAATTTGTCGCTACTTCAGGACTAGTCCAAACACCATCACGATTTTTATGTGCTTTAGCATACAATTGGAAAAGTCAGCAGTACTTTCTTCTTCTTGCAAAAGGAAAATCTATATTATAACTTAAATTGGAAAAGTCACTATAAGAAAATTGCTCATTTGCGACCAGTTAATTTCAGAGAAATGACTATTTGCAACTAAAATTAGTTGTAAATAGTCTTTTAGTTGCAATAAATTGGTCACAAAAGCTCATTTTTCTTGTAGTGAGTGTATTATATGTTAATATTTAACGAGGAAGAGAATAACATACCATTTTTTAGACAAACGATGAAAAGATCGTGAACCAGCATGGTGGTGTATCGTTAATTTTGATCTATTTGCTTGGTTCACAGTACTCCGTAGCTAAAAAAACTATTATGTCTATATTTTTAATACATATATCATATACTATTAAAAAAAAACAGTGAAATTATCTAGTAACTGGGATATTCAAACATATGACAAACATTCTCCCATCTGTTTGGTGGCATTGTTTGGAATGGATTTTAGCTCTATTGTAGTATTGAACTTCTTATAGTGTGCTTGGCATTGACCTTGTACCTCCGGAATGCATTCAATATCAGTTCCTCAACCGTTTGTCGATCCTTTCATCGGTTGAAATTAAGTTCAAACACGTCCTTTCAAAAATAATAAATGATCACTATATAAATACAAAGTAACTTTAAATTAACATGTTATATAGTTAGTTGTTTGGATGTAGCTTATTACCAAGCAATGATTTTTGATGTGATCTTTCACATCTTGGAGAACTTTAGACCAGGAGGATGTAGCTATCGATGCATACATGCAAGTAAGCGAATCCAAATTAGAAGCAAGCCACTTTGCTAAATCCCCGGAGCCATCGGTGTGATAATTTGAAATATCAACTTTAATTTTACTCACTTTTCTTATTTTCTCAATGCAGACACCCATCATAGTGCCTCAACCTCGACGCTGGCTTACAACAACTATAATATACAATAATTAAAGCATATAATTTAATTTAATTATTTTATTTTATAGATATATATTATTTAAATTAAGCATAAAATATGGTATTTAATTTGATAAATACCTTGTTCTGCGTCTGGTGATGCTGGCCCACTATTGATGGCAGGTGAACCACACGGAGAGTCGATAATGGATGGGGATGGCGCACGTGTTACTTTGCGTTTGGGAGGCATAACTGTTTAAAGTTGTAACAAATTATTATTCGAACAAACGTTACGGATATTTATAAAAATAATACTTACAAAAATATCTGTTTGAAATTCATTCACTATCAGTTTTCCTAGATCAGCCGCCCTCATCCTCACTAGACACTTCAGTTAATTCATCTTCCTCCAAAATTCCACCCTCAATTACTTTGGGTTGAACATCTTCTTTGCGCAATGAGACCATGTCATATTGGCTTAGATCAACAAATAAATTGATGCCTGATTCATTTTCTTAATATGCTTCTTCATTTGCTAGACTATCAACTTCTTCATGTGGTTCGTCTGCCTCTGGAATGTAATCATATGCATTTCTTGGTGCAAATTTCTCTACTAGCTGCCATAGGCACTGGTGTGCTGTCGTAGGCAATCAAAAATAAAACCTATACTTTTAAAAATTACATGTAGTAGTGCGAGTGAAGATCGTTCCCACGGAGAGTATCTAGCCTAGTTTTGATGCTATGTGAACAAGGATGGGGGGTTTGAGTATAACGAGAACAATTTCAAGAAAAACAACTAAGGAACAATTCAAAGTAAATTATCGAAATCAATCAAAAGGACAAACATTGGTCTAAGTCAATATCCAACATCGGAATTTTACAACTGATCATCGATGGAAGTATATATTAATTCATACTTTGAATATTCATCGTTGGAATTATTTTCCTATCTCTCCTTAGTCGCAATTAATTAGACAACAAGCGATCTAATTAACCCTAACTACTAAACAACCCAATACAAGTGCTAAAGGTTTAATCTAGTAGCAGTCTTAAGAATTAGAGAGATCAATGAAACTAAACAACACAAGCACAAGCGGTTGCATTTAATTTAGTCGAGCATTCTTCTTAAGATTTAATAATTTCTAACGCTGCAAATTATTAAATCTTAATTGCTTCACAAATTAGAGGGATCAAACAATTACGGATTTGATATCTAATCTAGCAGTAGATTGCAACGAATAATAAACTAGTAGGCTTCCTAGTAATTAAACGAGACAATCATGAAAATAGGCATAGAAGAACATCTGATACTCAAAGCATAAAGTGAACAATAAAAATAAATTAGATCTCACATTTTTATTAATTCCGAGGCTTCTGTTTCCTTCAACTAATTATGAAAATTTAGCCATACAAGGCCATCATGAAAACTGGAACGAGAGGTTCGAGAATAGGGTAGAGAAGAGGGAAGGAAGAGCTAGCTTCAAATCTGATCTTTTCCCCCCCTATTAGAGTCCTTGGTCCCTCTTAAAATCCTACCAAATCTCCTAAAATATTCTAAACATTATCCTCAAATAACCATATCCAAATCGGACTTAATTAAAGAAAATATTAAAAATAAAATAAAGTCCTAGTATAACTAGGAAAGTGGTGTTTTCCAGCTGTAACTTTCGTGCACTAGATCTCAGAAACGTCCACAATTAAATCGCATATTTGAATTGCACGATAAGGAACGTTCTTGAACGTCAACAGTGCAGGTGTGTCAACTTCAAGTCTGATTTCGACCTTGATTTGAGCATTGTGATCCCTGTAAAGGCTATGAAATCACCTCTTATGCTTCTCTCTTGACTGATTAAGTCTCCCGAAGATGCGCTTCATCTCAGAAGGAAACGGATTCTACGAATTATTGGTTTGAGCAATGAGGACAGGGCAAGTTTCTTAAACAGGCTACTTTATAATAATGATTATACCAATTTCCATGGTTTTCGCCACTCAAACCTCTGCGAAGGCGTGGACAAAATTAGTTCCTCCTGGATGGCACGTCTTGGCGCGATTGTTTTAACGAACCAAACGACTTTATTACTTTAGTGTACGGAGTCATCTTTACTCTTTATCTCTCCTTTATACAAACTGTTTTTGCTATCCTTTCTTACTATCCTTCGAAACTTCCATGCATCAAAAAATTTTATAAAAGTAAATTCATAAATTTATATTATTTTTTATGATATGTTAAATCTATTTTATGATAAAAGAAATTTTTATAATTTGACATAACATACCAAGTTATATCAATTTATCAATTTATTTTTATAAAATTTATTTATTGCTAAAATATTTCTCTACGTACTTTAATATGAGGCTATCAAGGACATGTGCATAGGACTAATTAAAAAAAAAATATCATAAAATCAAATCAAGAGGTTGGACAAACCGGTTTTGCACGATTTGGTTCATTTGGGCCTAATCGGTCGGCTTGTGTTTACATTTTAATTATTTCTTAATTTTTGGTTTGGGCGTAGGGTCTGTGTTTTTCACCCTTGATTCTTGAATCATGTATGCATACTCCGAACTAAAATGGATTGAACTGAAAGCATGTATGATAAATTTTTTTGTAAATATTTTTGTATAGTATATTTTATACAATTGACATTTGAGCTCTACAATTGAAATTTGTGCTAAAAACTATAAGTTTGGGCCACAAAACCAACAATTTCAACCAAAAACCAACTCGAATCGTATCCAAAAATAACTACAAACTAAAGCAGGCCAAACATTCCGGTCAGTTTTAGGTCCATAAAAATAGAATAGATCAGTTCGGTCTAGTTGAGGAAATAGCTAAAAATGGATCGAACCGAATGATCAATTTAATCCCAGCGCGTGAGCATAAATATGACTACATTGCTTTCTAACTTAAATGTCAATACACACTTAATTAGCTTGGTTGACATTTGGTTGTTAATCAACTAGCCTTTGGTCTATTTTTAATCCCATTCAACTCATAACATTGTTTGGGCCGGAGATACCTTACTTGCCCTACTCCATCATATGTCCAATGCTAGGCGACGATATGTGTGAAGTGCTTTTTTTTTTTGCACCTTCCACTAATTAAGACCAAAATTAAAGAATAAAAATAAATTACCACACTGTCTTTATAGACTGATGTCATTTGTGTTGTGCCAGAACACCAAGAACCACACCCACATATAAGATAGAGACAATATTTAAGTGGTTCGACGATTTGCTTACATCCACTAGAGTGGAAACAAATGATTGCACTATGTACAAAATTACAAACACTCCCAAAATCTCTCATCTCTCAAATGGCCATTCTTCTGTATTTTGTCACACAATATTACGATACAAATGATCTCTTTTTATAGGAGAAGCTTCAGAGAACAACTAGCCACAATTCTTAACAATGAAATGCTCCAATAGCAATTGTGACCAACAACTAGCTTTGACAGACAATGGGCAGTGAAAGCTGCAACTCTTTTTCTTTTTTCTTTTTTCTTTTTTTTTTTAATTTTTATTTATGGATAACCGAATGCTTCATATTAATAAAATCAACCGAGGAGGTTGTGAATACAATGAGGGTAATCCTCTGCATAAATTAAGTCCTCAGAAAAGTCTAGAGAGTTCTTACCAAGACAGTGAGCCACTACATTGACTTGTCTAGGGACATGCACTACAAACCATGATCTGACTTGTGCTAACAATAGCCTAATGTCTTGAGTAATTAAGCTAACTGAGCTCTAGTTATCTTCCGTTCCTTTGATACCATTTACCATAAGTATGGAATCCCCTTCAAGAATGACATTTGTAAGACCAAGCTCTACACAGAATTGGATTGCTCTTAGGGTTGCCAAAGCTTCCCCCAGCAATGGATCAGGGAATGATGCAAGAGAGGATCTTAGGGTGGCAGTGACCTGACCCTCCCAGTCACACCAATGCCTACCCTACAATTAACTTTGTCAATGGTTGCATCCCAGTTCACCTTGTAGCAGTTGAGTGGAGGCTTGCTCCACTTGAGAGGGTGTTGGACTTGGGGTTCTTTTTATCCTATTGGAGGCCCTTTGTGTAACACCCGGGCCCAGCCAAACCCACTTTATAACATTTTTGGGTTTATAGTTATGAAAAGCCCATTTGGGATTGCGAGTAAAATTTTTTTTTGGAAGAGAGTTCGGGTCTAAGATAAGTTTTTGGCTGATTATAATTTTTCAATAGGTTTAATAATTAGGTTTAAAATCTTTTAATGGACCAAGTGGATCTTCACTCGGAAAATTTATAGGACAAGTGTATTTTTTTTAGGGCCCAAAACCTAAGGAAAAAGACCATGCATTAATCTCATACATGATCCAAGACGTGGGTCGATAATATTATTTTTATTTTTATTTTTTTTAGGCTAAAGAGCCCAGGCCCGTGGAAACGATTCTAGACTCCTCGTCGCACGATTTCACATCCGTTTTCCATTTTCATGCACGTCCCTCCTTCCTTTTTCGTTAGGTTTTATATGTTTCCTACTTATAGCTTATACATATCTTAAGCATCCTCAACCTAGAATAGGTGCCGCTCGTCCTCCTCTTCATAGAAGTGTCAAACCGAGATCTCCATTCCTCTACCGCTAGCTAGGATCCTTACTGCCAACCACTGTCTCCATCGCGATCTCCTCCGCACGACGGAAACAGCCTCCATCACCTTCCGTTTTATTTCACCAAAAACAGAGTGTGAATCTGCTTCCGTGACCCACTGCACCTCCAAGTTGTTGCCGCCAAGTTCGTCCACCCCATGTGAACTTCAGCCCATATCTCACCACCACAGCCAGCCATCATTTTTCCATAAAACACCAAACCGAAAGTCTCGGTTTGTATCCAGTAAACCGCCACCCCAAAGCCAAAGCATCGGCATCACTATACCTTTGTTTTTCTCACTCAAAACAGAGAGTTCTTACCACCAAACAATCGTACCTCGCTAGCAGCTCCAAGCTGTCCCCACCTGCATGGAAAGGGGGACAGTCGGACACCCACATGCCACCTCAGCCCATAGCAACCCCTCACGGTGAGTATCTCTCTCAGTTTACTCCCTCATTTCTCTCCGCCCTTTCTCGCGCTCACCTCTCCCTCTCTTTCTCTCGTGCTCAACCTAGCTCGACGACATCTCCCCGCACTCCTGCAACTGTAACGCCCCGGTCCCGAGGGTCCGGAGAGTTAACTCATGTTACTTGGTAATCAACTCCAACATTGCTAATATACTTCCAAAAGTTCCAAATCAAACGTAAACACTTCAAATTTAATTAACCACACAACTCCATATATCAAATCCTCGATACAGTAACTCCAAAATATCGACTTCTCTACATGACATTTAAACCCACATTCCAACAATATAATTATAGACTCCAAATTTCCAATATTATAAAGGAATTTTGATTCAAACTAATTCTCTCAATATAATCAATTCTTCAAAACACCAAGACATCAGAACACAATGAAACTTCTTAACAAAAATCACCAATACTCTTCAAAGGCTTTCTATTCTTAATCCACTACTCTTACGTCATCTCACCCAGTGCTCCACAGTCTTGATCATCAGCTGAAAAAGTCCAAAATCATCTGAAAATATTATGAAGATAAGGGGGTGAGTTATCAACAACTCAGTAAGCAGAGAACATATACTAGTATGTAAACATGAGTATTTTCAGAAAGTTCAGAATGCAAAAACAAAACATTTCATTTTCATATGCACATCTCAAAATGTATTATCAGAAAATCAGAGCGACTTTTCAACCTTTTTATATTCATAAACCATTTTCATATTCGGAAACCCTTTGGCATAACATAACTGAACATCTTCATTTTATCATATCATATCATATCATATACCATGTTTAACCCCTGTGGTAGGGTTGTGCTATCCCCGGTGGCCAAACCAGGCAGTATCGTGAATCTTCCCCTTATCATTCTCGGAGCCCAGAGTGTGCACATAGGAAAGACCACGCAGAAAACCACTTTGTTTCCAAAGTGGGTGCACCAGAAACAGAGAAGTTGGTACCAACCCAAACGGAGGCCACAGTTTTACACCCGTGGTAAGGTTATAACAGAACAGAACAGAATGTCATGCCAGAGGTTTCAGAAATTACATCATATTATATCAGAGTACAGAATATTTTCAGAATAGAACAGAATCAGATCACAGAAATATAATTTATGCACAAAATTTCATATTCGCTCTTTTTTACACAGTTCAGAAACAGAATGTCAAAATAAGCTCATGTCTACACTAGTCATGACAGAAAATACTTTCTTCTTATACATAGTTTCATGAGTATGCAGAACAAATAACTGAGATCGTTTCCAAAATTTCTTTTCATAACAAAATATGCATATTTTTCAAAATCGACCTCAGATCATTTTATTTTATGCAAAATCTAGTATAGGAACCCCGCTTACCTGAACTTCTTAGCTTTTCAGAATTTCTTCAAAAATGCCGAACAAAATTAATCGTCACCTATAAGATAATCACGTAAATTTCCATCAATTTCCAATCAATCTCGCATTTCGATATTTAAACCTAAGCTTATAAAATAACCTATTTTAATTCCTCAAAACCTAAAATTCTCATAACCTCAAAATATATCATTACTTCCCAATTTCATCAATAATCACTAAAAAAATAATCCGCTAAAAATATTAGTTTCCTAAAATGCTAAAATAATAAAACCCACAAGCATCTAAGTCCAAAGAACAACCTACACCAGATCGTTTATCTTTTAAATAAATCTTTACTTTAAAAACAATTTAAAATACTGTAAACATAAATAAAAAGAAAGTCCACTATTTTACATATTAAAAGTTTACAAACAGATTAATAAGGTGGTAATTCAAAGGGGTAACCAAGTAATTTCATTACATAAATATATTATGCAAAGACCATGCTAAGCTTCTGTAAAAGTCTGCTACTAAGAAAACATATTTATGAAAACAACAGTTAGCGAGGTGGAGGCTCACCGAGAGATGGAGGCACAAAGGCGGCGAGTTGCGAGGTGGCTGAGACACGACTGCGGAACACCCAGAGAGAGAAAGAGATGAGCGAGAGTGAGACGGAGAGGACAGTGGGTGAGTTCGGGGCTGGCTTACCGAGAGGGGAGCGACGGATAAGGGGTGCCGGAAAGTCCTTGGCGGTGGTTTCTGTGAGGTCTCGACGGTGGAGCTCGGAGGCGAGAGCGAGGTGCAACACCCAGTGAGAGGCCGGCGGAGGGAAGCTCGCTGGACGGCTTGAGCAATAACCTGCTCTGTTTTTGGATGAATAAAACAGAGTATATGGCTTTGAGGTTGGCTGGATGGTGGCATCCGGTGGGGCTTGGGCTACATGGCTTTTCCACGGTGGTCCCGTGGCTGACACAAGGATGGGGGGAAACAAAGCACGCGATGCTCGAGAGGTGGTGGCCGGTGTCGTTGAAACGCTGCTGGTCAAGGTTGTCCACAGAGTAGAGGCGTGGAAAAGGAGGCTTGATTGGACGTTGGTTTGTGCGGCAGCTGGATGAGCTGCGACTGGGTGGGTCGAGACCGAGCTAAAGGGTGGTGCGCTGGGTCACATAAGCGTATTCACACTATTTTTGGTGAAAGAAAACGGAGGGTGATGGAGGCTGTGGTTGACGGCAAGGTTCCTCGCTAGCGGCAGCCGAGTGGAGATCTCGGTTGAGCTTCTGTGAAGAGGAGAATGAGCGGCACCAGATCTTGGGTTGAGACTGCATATATATAAGATATATATAGTAAATAGACAAAATCTAGAGAAAAAGGATGAAGGGGCATGCATGAAAATGGAAAGATGGACCTCGGAGCAAGAGAAGAAGAAGGAAAGAAAAGAAAAGAAGAAGAGAAGAGGAAGAAGCCCTACGGCTGGGAGTGAAACGACACCGTGTGGGAAAAGAAAATAAACTAAAAATAAAATAAAATCTACTCAAATAAACTCAATCTGAAAAATAGAAAGTTCAACAAAAGAAAAAAAGGCACAATAAAAATAAATAAGAGTCAAATAAAAACATTACAATTCAATATTAATAAAATAAAATAATTAAAGTCCAACAATAAAATAATTTAAAACAAAGAGTAATTTAATTGCAAATAATAATTAATATCAAGAAAGTACATCAAAATAAATTTTACAACTTAAAAATAAAAAATTAATACCAACGATAAACTCGATAAAATTAAAATAAGAGAACCGATACTTCAATTAAATAAAATAATTATTCAATAAAAAAAATACATTAAAATACGGGATATTACATCCTCCCTCCCTTAAAAAAAATGTCGTCCTTGAAATTTGCAAGGTCAAGCGTCAGCACCAAAACAGGATACGAGATACAACTAAGAACATGCTTGAGAAAAACCTACCATCAACAACTTCCCAACAAGCATGACTAACGCACCACCACATTCCCTCCCGCTAGCCCCATCATGCCTTACCCCTCCACGCGTGCCTCGACTTCCCTTTGGTAAGCCCCTGCCGCCGCATACTTGGTTTTATTTCCGTGTGTTTGTTCCTCTGGTTTTGTTCTTATAAGATATATATATATATATATGTAACTATGTTAACCTAATAGAAGGAAGTGCTATTACTTTTTTACCCCTTAGTGTGTGCCTCCAGGTTTATTGTTCAGGATCTTTAGTTTAATGGGTTTATATTATGTACTTTGGGTTTGAAATCATGAGTTTATATTACGTGGCCTGCAGAGTATGTTTTTATTTGGACATAGATGTGTGTACTTATATTGTTAAGTTAGTATTTGTAAGAGATATGATATTTTTAACGGAATATTTATTAAGTAAATACTGATGAAGCTTTGAAATGATCAGTAAGTACAAATCTTATTTTGAATCCTTTTAAAAGAATATTTTTTTAATTAAACAAAATTATGATTTTCTACTAATAATAATTTCGATATAATTATGGTATTTAGTTTTATAAATTATAGTTAGATCCCAACAGTAAATAAGTTAGAATTTAATGTTTTAGTCGGAGTTATTAAATTGGATATTGATGATTTTAGAAAGTGATGATATATTTTGAGGTTATGAGAATATTAAGTT
This sequence comes from Pterocarya stenoptera, assembly GCA_003123785.1. NCBI lineage: Eukaryota > Viridiplantae > Streptophyta > Magnoliopsida > Fagales > Juglandaceae > Pterocarya > Pterocarya stenoptera. The sequence goes on from QEOT01006548.1 coordinate 135,357, forward strand.
TGAAGGATCTAAAATATGTTATTTTAGAAGCTTAGGCTTAGATATTGAAATGCATGTTCAATTGAAATTTATTGGAGTTACATGATTTTTATAGGTGACAATTACTATTTGTTTGGTTTTTTTGAGAAAAAATCTGAAAAGCTAAGAAGTCCAAGTTATAAGCAGGATTCCTATGCTAGATTTTGCATAAAAATAAATAAAATGGGCTGAGGTTGATTTTTAGAAAAATATGCATATTTTGTTATAAAAAGAAATTTGACACGACCTCAGTTATTCGTTCTGCATGACTCATGAAATTCTATATAACAATAAAGTATTTTCTATCATGACTGGTGTAGACATGAGCAAAGTTTTAGTATTCTGTTTCTGAACTATGCAAAAGAGCGAATATGAAAAATTGTGCATATATTATATTTTTGTGATCTAATTATGTTCTATTTTGTTCTAAAAATATTTTGTAATTTGATATGATATGATGAGATTTTTGAAACCCCTAGCATGATATTCTGTTTCTGTTCTGTTCTGATCTTACCACGAGTGTAAAACTGTAGACTCTGTTTGGGTTGGTACCAACTTTTCTGTTTCTAGTGCACCTATTTTGGAAACAAAGTGATTTTCTACGTGGTCTTTCCTATGTACACACTTGGGACTCCGAGAATAATAAGAGGAAGATTCATATTTTGTTTCTGCTCGGTTGGTCGCGAGGTTTGCACAACCTTACAACGAGAGTTAAATATGGAATTCTATTCTAATATGATGTTTCAGTTATGTAAACCAAGGAAATTTTAAATAAGAATATTTTTGAAACTTTCGCTCTGATATTTTCAATAATATGTTCTGACTCTACATTCTGAAAATAAAAAATGTTTAGTTCTACAATCTGAACTCTGTAAATGCTCATGTTTGCATACTAGTATATGTTATATGCTTACTGAGTTGTTGATAACTCACCGTTCTCTCCATAATATTTTTCAAATAATTTTGATGCATCAGTGAGGAGTTAGGAATAGGGAGTATTTGCAAGTTTTGTTGATCATAGAAGATTAAGAGCCTTAGGGGTACAAGGGCTTTTGGAGAGTCTTTTTGGTAGTGTTAATATTTTATGTTGCTTTGGCATTTTTGAGTAATGGATATTTATAGTCTTTGTTGAAATGTTAATGTGTATTATTGAGACAATTCTGATGTGCCTTTATGTAGGAATATGGATATTTGTGTTGAACAAATAGATTAATATGTTATGGAGACTCTAGTTTATTTTAAAAGTGTTATTGGATATGATTTTAGGTGACATGAGTTAACTCTCTGGACCCACGGGGACGGGGCGTTACACTGACAATTTCAACTCTTAGATACTTGTGGAGACAAGATTAATAACTTGTTGAGGAGAGGTGAACTGAGAGTCGAAAACCCATTTATTCCTATTATGCCAAAGCTACTTTGTAGTGAATGCCACAGCTTTATGTTCCTCCACTGGTAGAGTTGAAAGGAGTTGCTCCAGAATTACCTTAAAGGGGTCTTCCTTAGTGCTTCATTTTTAGAGTCTTCTCGAGCTACAACTCCAAACATCCTGAGCAGCTTTACATGACCAGAGGACATAGGAAGTGGTCTTAGGGTGAGTCAGGCAGATTGGACACAATGGCAATTCAATAACATTCCTCCTATGCAGGTTCACCTTTGTGGGATGGATGTCCTTGGCAGATCTCCATAGAAAAACTTTAAAAGCATTTGGGACCTGGAGTTTCCATATGTGATGCCACAATCCTGTGTTGTTTACTAGCTCTGAAGCTTGTCCCAAGCTATCTGTTTTAAGGGACATTTGAAGGTGGTATGTAGATTTCACATAGAACTTCCCATTGGTAGTGCATCTCCAAATCAGCTTGTCATTGCTATTGTAGGGACTAATATTGATTTTCGAGATAGTTGTAGCTTCAGCTGGACTGAAAATGTCTTGGATCAAAGGTATATTCCAGTGGTGGGAGTCTTGATCAATGAGTGAGGCAACTCTAGCCTCATGGTGTAGGATCTTAGGGAGAGATTGGATTTTAAAAGAAGATGGAGAAAGGATCCATCTGTTTGTGTCCATTCTCTACCTTCCATAGAAGTCCTTTAAGTAGTAGAGGCCGATTTGGCTGCTGTAATGCTTTTCCAGAAAAATGAGTCACCATTCCTGAGTTTTGTAGTGGAGAAGTTAGCTAAAGGAAAATACTTTGCTTGGAGAACTTGAGCTATAAGTGAGGAGGGGTTTGTGAGGAGCTTCCAACCTTGTTTTGCCAAGAGAGGAAGCTGCAACTCTTGACCAAGCTTCAGCAGCTATCCTTGACAATGGGACACCTCTAGTTCACCAGGTGGCTAGCTGCACAGGGGGTAGATGGGCATGGAATCAACAATTTGTCCACCTCTTTAAGGTCTAACTTGTTTCCAAAGTTTAGCTTCTTTATTTTAATTGCACCATATATGACAAGAATACAAGTAAAAGTTTTAAAATTATTGGAAGAATAAAATTTCAAAATTTATCTTTTCATTCTTATATTTTTACTCACTCTATTTACATATTATATCACTTTGTTGATGGTGTTGAGGGAAAAAATTAGTTGATTGGCATATTCTTGTAAAAACTTTTGTAAGATTGTGTTGTAACAAGTGTTGAAGTGTCTTAGGGAAAAAGAGGTCAAGTGAACTCAACTAGCTCAAGCTTAACACATACAGGAAGTTGGCTTGACATGGCTCAACACTCCGCTCGAGCTACATTCAAGTCAGAGAGTTCGCTCAACTCCGCTCGACACTTCGCTCTAGCGAGCTTCAAGCCAGAGAGTTCGCTCGACTATACTTAACACTTCGCTCGAGCCAATGTTCAAGTCAAAGAGTTCGCTCGACTCCACTCGACACTTTGCTCGAGCGAATTTCAAGTCAGAGAGTTCGCTCGATTATGATTGACACTTCGCTCGAACCAATGTTCTAGAAACCTAATTTATCCTTAGGTTTGAGCGCCTCTTTCTTGGGAAGTATAAAAGGGAACTTTTTGTTCATTCTTTGGGTGGCAAATCAAAGCTAAAATAGAGCCCCCTTTCCAAGAGCATTAGAGAGAAACTTTTCCCCACATTCAAAGTTGAATCTCTTGGAAAATATATCTCCACCAAATCACACTCAAGATATAAACACAGTTGAGTCCATTGGATTGGACGTGTTTGTTGGCCGAAAGGTTTCCAGAGTTGCTGTTGCTGCAGAGATTGAGAGGTTCTCGTAGGAAGCTATAGAAAGGTCGGAGTTCCAGCACTACATGCGTGTAAAGATCGAGTGGGTCACTCGTGGTGTTGCAGTCCAAGTTTAAGAACTTCAAAGGTTTTGTGAGTGTCACTAAATTGGTTGTAACAAACTTATTTTCTATAGTGGATTTGAGGTGGTGTCTTACACCCGGAATGGTTTTAGATTTTGAAAAGGTTCTTCAAATGAGTTTTCACTTCGTGATCAAATCTCTGTATTGATTATTTGTGTGATTTATTTTATTGTTTGATTGCTTGCTTGTCAATATTATTGTTAGACTAAAAAAATTGAACTACACCTATTCACTCCCTCTAGGTGTTGTGTTGGGTAGAACCACTGCCTTTTCAATTGGTATCAGAGCGAGTTCACTTTGATAGGATTTAGTTCCTGAGTGTGATCCTGCTGTAGTGGTTTAAATGAATAGGTCTCAATCGTTCACATCACCACCATATTTTGATGGTAGCAATTATGCCTATTGAAAAGTCTGAATGAGAGCTTTCCTGAAGTCTATAGATGAACGGGTGTGGGCTTCCCTAACAAGAGGATGGAAACAACAGGTTACAATTGTTGATGGAGTTGAAATTCCCAAAGAGGTGGAAGAATACTCAAAGAATGAAGTCAACGAGTGTGGTTGGAATAACAAAGGCCTGAATACGATTTTCATGGCCGTGTCCCAGTAGGAGTTCAAGTGAATCTCCATGTGTAAAATTTGCAAAGAGGCATGGGACATTCTTGAAATTACTCATGAAGGTACCAAGACTGTGAAGAACTCTAACTTCAAATGTTGACTACCAACTTTGAAGAACTTAGAATGAGGGATGATGAAGTTTTTGATGTCTTTTATGCAAAACTAAATGACATTGTCAACTCTAGTTTTAATTTAGGAGACAAGCTTCTAGAAAATGGAATTGTGAGAAAAGTTCTCAGATCTCTTCCTAAGAGATTACGTCCCAAAGTCATTGCCGTTGAAGAAAGCAAAGATCTGAAAAATATGAGGATTGAAGAGCTGGTGGGCTCTCTACAAACCTATGAACATACTCTTCCTGTGGATAAGAAAAATAAGTCCATAGCCCTCAACATTATTAGAGAGTCAGATGAGTCATCCGATGAGCTGGCTATGAGTGACAGAAAAGTAGCTTTTTATGCTAAAAAATTCAGGAAGATATTTGTGTCTAGATATAGAAAGAACTTGGGATATAAGAAGAAAAAGTTTAAGAGAGTCAACGAAAATTTCAGTTCAGGAAATAAGAAAATGAGCTCTAAGAAATACACTAGAGCTACCAAAGACAAGGTACAGTTCAGGAAGTTAGAGAGTTCGCTCGACTACGCTTGACACTTCGCTCGAGCCAATGTTCTGGAAACCTAATTTATTCTTAGGTTTGAGCGCCTCTTTCTTGGGAAGTATAAAAGGGAACTTTTTGTTCATTCTTTGAGTGGCAAATCAGAGCTAAAATAGAGCCCCCTTTTCAATAGCATTAGAGAGAAACTTTTATCCACATTCAAAGTTGAATCTCTTGGAAAATATATCTCCACCAAATCACATTCAAGATATAAACACAGTTGAGTTCATTGGAGTGGACGTGTTCATTGGCCGAAAGGTTTCCGGAGCTACTGTTACTGCAGAGATCGAGAGGTTCTCGTAGAAAGCTATAGAAAGGTCGTAGTTCCGGCACTACATGCGTGTAGAGATCGAGTGGGTCACTTGTGGTGTTGCAATCCAAGTTTAAGAACTTCGAAATTTTTGTGAGTGTCACTAAATTGATTGTAACAAATTTATTTTCTATAGTGGATTTGAGGTGGTGTCTTACACCCAGAGTGATTTTAGATTTTGAGGAGGTTCTTCAAATGAGTTTCTACTTCGTGATCAAATGTCTGTGTTGATCATTTGTGTGATTTATTTTATTATTTGATTGCTTGCTTGTCAATATTATTGTTAGACCAGAAAAATCGAACTACATCTATTCACCTCCTTCTAGGTGTTGTGTTGGGTAGAACTACTGCCTTTTCAGATGGTATTTCTAAGAGATTTCAATTGAATTATTTATTCAAGCCTTAAAATATGTGGCCCCTCCAAACTTATAATCCTGACTTCTTCTGTGCGCGAGTAAACGCACAAGTCATTTTCATAGATTATGAAACTCTCGTTTCCATAGTACTAAATTAGTTCCAAGACTCGAGTGGAGGCTACCTCTTAAAAAGATAGAGTACCGTAGATCTTTTCTTGTATCATACTTGTTCTGTGTGTTAAAATTTAAAAACTTACTTAATTTTGTGGCAGGCCGTGGTCTCTGCATTATAATCTTTCGTATGTGGGAAATTACTCTTGGACCCACTATTTCTTCACGTACAGTTTTGTGAGCTTTCTTACTACATGATGTTATCATTTCTAATAAATTAATCTGTTTCCTTGCAGGTACCACACACAACTTTCCTTCTCACACATGTTTGCTTTGTGTTTTATCACCTTACTTAAATAACACTTCGCCGACTACGGCATTTTGTTGCTGACTTGCCAGAGAAAGTTCGATGGATTACAAGGCTGCATGGATTTTGGCTCTTGCCTATTTCCTAGCATACCTCGAGACTGTAGCCATTTCTAATGTATGTTATGACACTATTTTCGCTCCATTTTATTATCAAGATCTTTCATCTAACCTCACATAGATTTGGAATATATGCAATCTTGGAATGTGACTGCATGGGCTAAAGGTAGATAAATTAGAATGTTGCGGTATTACCAGGACTTTTTTGAGGCTTTATTTATTCTTCACAATGCAGACATTATCTACTGTCTTATCGATGGTGGAGGGTTTATAATAATAAAAAAGTCCATTTTGAATAAATAGGCTCGAGTAGAAAAGGGGCCCAACAAAAAAAAAGCCGTGGGACAAACATACAAAGCCGGCGTATCAAAAGCCCTACCAAGTCAAAGATGTGCATGCAACCGCCCACGAGAAAATAGGAATCCCATGCAGATACGTGGCCTTTTCAAACTCAGAGTACATCCCAAAAAACTCGGATCAATACGAAAAGATCTGACATTAGCTAAGGGCAATAACATAATTTTATATATACCAGGTAACCCTCAATAAAGAGGGATTCTTTTTCTTGGCTGAATTCTGATTGAATTATTTTCTAAACTCAAAAATTGACTTAAACATCGGAGTTTTCCCAGACGAACCAGGCCAACTTCACTTGGGTCATTACCCAGGTTCGCCGAATAGTCTGGAAGTGAGACACGTCCTTTACAAATGGTATCAAGAATCTAAGAATCCAAACCCACCGAGTATGATCACTATATTAAGGCACTTTTTTGTTTATTCTTTTCATTACTGGTACGAAAGTCTACAACTTGTATAAAAAAACTACAATGAAAATCTACAATGCATAGAGAATGATCGTTTATGTTGAATATATGCAGTTCCCTTATTATGAATTTGTGGATCGTTCATCCATGTACAAAGTCAGGTCCTTATTTTATGCCATCTAGTACTTCATCGTGAGCTTCCCGATGTTTCTGAGGTAGAGATTCAACTTCTAGTCATTTTGAACTGTTTAAGGTTTCCTTCTTCTCTAAGACTTGCATAAATTAATTATCTGACCACATTGCTAGAAATAGGAACGTCTTCCTCGCCTTGACCAATGTGAGTGCATATTCTGGAAAAATTCCTCTATTTATCTGAAATGGAAAGAATACCATAGTGTAGAATATACCTTACATATCTATAGGTATATCCATGCCAAGATCGCTAGAAAAAAAATAATACATGGGATTCTCTTAAAACAATTATATATTATTCTCACCTATCAACATTATATTTGCCTTTCCTGATGTTAATTCATCCACATGTGCAGAATTATGAGAAACCGGGTGATCCGTGGGAGTAACCCAGAGTGGCTGTCGATGCTCTGGGTGCTGCAATGCTGGAACAATAATACTTGATTTGTGGCGCTTGTTTCTGGGACCTATCGTTCCCATGTTGGAGTCAAAACAGTGCCTTCAACCTGGACTGCCATGGTTTCCAGGACATGCCAATGAAACTTAACACACATGGATTTGCAGGAAAGGGAGAGACATTGGAGTAACCAATCTCTGCAATTTCTTCTTGTTGATGCATGTAATGCGTGCTGTATTGTGATAGTTGGTTGGGACATTTAAAGAATTAATGTATAAGCAAATGGTGAAAATTTATTATTTAACCATTGGTCCATCTTTTAACAAGTTTCCTTGGTACAAGTTACAATCAGCAGTGCCTTCCACTTCTTAAAAAGCATTGCCGTTTCATTTGCGAAAAAAGCTTCTACCATTTACAAATCCCAAGAAAGTGAGCAAAGAAAGCCATTTACAGATCCTTTTTTGAGAGAGAGAGAGAGAGAATTTGAAGTGATCGTACCCGTAAAAGAATTGGGATTGAAAACATTATCTGATAAATAATCTACTGCTGAGTATGGGAATGGCCCAATCGGCAAGTGGCATGGCGTTGCATAATGTTTTTGGTCATACCTTCCATGAAGAAGACATGACTAATTATGGGAAGAGGGCATTGGATGCATCGGTACTGAGTTTGTTTTTGTTTTTTTATTTCTTAAAAAAACATAGATCTAACTAATTAGCTAAGAATGATGCTATATATATTTACAATTTTACTTATAAGTTATATTTTTATTATTTATTAGTTTTTTAATATAAAATTTTAATATTATAATTTTCAGTATATCAATAATTAACACGTCACACGTATTATTATGTACGTGAATAAAAATTATAAGTACTATTAATGAAATACACAATCAAATAAAATAAAATTAAAATTACAATGAATTAAAATTCGGACAAAATCAGTTTGCACTTAGGCACGAAAATTTCGCTCTCTTTAAGGAGATTGAATCATTCTACAGTTTACAAAGTTTCAAATGAATTGATGCAACAAACCTCCTCTTGACTTATTTCTTCTATGATTCAACAGCCCAACTGATCGTCGTATAACTTGAATAAACTTTGTATAAGTAGTTGAGCTCAAAGCTCAACAAGTAAAAACATCTCTTTTTATTTGGAAAATTTTCAAGAATATACACACTTATTTTTTTTTATTTTTTCTAAAAACTTCACACTGTTTTCATACCAAAAAGAAAGCACACCACTAGAATGAATGGTAGACCAAAACGGCAATTGAATAAGGAAAATGCTTGGGGAATCAAGAAGGATGCCCCCAAAAGTGACCGATAATGTTTCTTGCATGGAAGTGTTTTATAATGAGTTTGTAATTTTTTTTAAAATATTTAAAGGGGTTAAAAAATACCTGAAGAAGAAAATTACAATTTACACTATTGTACAATGCAAGCACTTTCTCACAAGGGTGGGCAGTGAGGCCCCACACCCCGTTGCCTAGCCCCTGCATTGGCAGGGCGAGGGGTAGGTGGCTCCACCCGCATCTGGCACTCCAGCGACGGTGGGGGACGGAGAGGGTCCAACCCCGCCCCGTTATAATGTATATTTATATTATAAATATATATGTATTTATAGAAAAAAAAAACCCTCAATCATAAAATGACTTTTTTTTTGTATTTGACAAAGAGGTATTCTTTTATGTCTAGGGTTTTTTTTTTATTTATAAAATAACCCACGCATACCAAAATCCCTAAATTAATTTAGGGTTTACGTAAACTTGATGAGTGAGCGAAAGTGTACTCTAAATATCATATTATTGGATTACAATGCTAAAATATAAATGGAAATAATTAGATATAATTTATATTATTGAATTTAATATCTCTTCACATGAGATATATTTGAACATAATTTTATGATATTTTAAATCTCAAATATTGCATTATTGATTGGTGAGAGATAATTTACAATTGAGTTTTACACTTAACATTTTTGAAACTTTGTTATTCGATTTTTACATTTGCTTTTATTTTGATGGCAGCCGCATGGAGTAAAATGCATAGCAACATATAAATAAGTGAAGGAATCAACATACAATACTGATATGAACACGTGGCCTTGGTTCCCATCAAATACGGTTCTTATTTAAATTAAAGGATTGTACTATATGTCGACCCAGCACTTAGTAGTTTTTGGGCTTCATCCCTCTCAAAATACATGTACACGGCTTGGCTTTAGAATATGGAATGAAACACGGACATGAAGGAGCAGATTTGTTTGGAGTTTCTATTTTAGAAGCAAGATAGAGATTTTGAAGGGGAAGCTGAAGGCAACACGTGGGATGAGGAGTTTGAATTGATTTTGACCTTTTCTTTTTGGGTTTGAGACGTAAGAAAAGATGAGTTATGAATTTACTTTTACTTGGTCTTCCTTTTTGCTTTGGGGGGAGATGTAAGAAAGTGAGGAGGAGTTTTTTGGTGTTGCCTACTGGAAAGAACCAGATTGATGGGGAGCACACGCATAACACAGATCTGAAAACTAAAAGTGGATGGCCGCTATTTGCTCGATTTTTCTCTTGAGATTTTTGTTGTCCATTATATTTATAGGTAACTAAATTTTTAAGTAGAACTAGAGATGAACTTGCACATTAGAGGGTATTTTTAATTCATTTTTTATTTATGTATTTAATTTCAATTACTAAAACTCTTTTGTTTTATCGTTCTTTATTAATTGTTGATGTTTTTCTTCTCCAAATAATCATAGAATGAATAGATTCAGTCATGCTTTTCTACTGAATGGATTAGTTTTTTAATTATATTTGGATCAATTATTTATTTATATTGATTCAATTCTTTGCTGTAAAACTGTTTTCACAGTTTAATTTATTGAAGAACTTCATGTGATTATATTTTTAACTGAGTAATCCAAAACAGAAATATTTGAGATACGACTATTTTTTAGAGAAACGAAAGGCAAAATTTTTTTTTACTGGTCATGCACATACAATGAATTTGCAGTGAATTATTTTTGCATCCATGTGTCTATATATATATCACGGCTCAACACAAAAATCAAGTCTTAATATTCATACTTTCATGAGGCTTGTGTGTGCAAGATTTTGGTTAAGCCCGAGATCATCAAGCACTCTCAAAACATGAACAAGAACATGCTTTCAAAATTGACAGATTCATCAGCTTAGCTTTATAACGTTTGTGAGAAATAAGTATATATAGCATGACATGTATTTTCTTTCACTTTAACCCGTTCCATCTCATGAGTATTGGTTCTTCATGATTATAAAGAAAGAATGAAATGCAAGAGATCAGAGAGAATTAGATATACATGACCATTAAAACAAAACCCATGCAAGAGCTAAAAAACCGCATGCAAACCATACTGATCTAAGCTAAATCTTCTTTTCATGAGGTGGTGAAAGTGGAAAAGAAAACAAAAACCTAATTGGAAATAGAAAATTAAGGATGCATATATATTATATGTTGGAGAGTAAGTTTCTTTTAGCATCATGCATGCTGGCCCACGCCAGTGGCCAGTGAATAAGCCTATATTAATTGATTGTGATGGCATTTCTAAACTCCTGAAAATATTGATATTAATTGCTAGGAATTTCTGAGTTGATAATGCATGCTGGAAATCCTATATTAATTGTTGAGTATACAATTGATGCATCCGCAAGAACTCTACCTCGGGTGCATCCGCAAGAACTCCATTGGCCCAAGCAACGACCCTCACTACCTCGCCTTCGACCGAGACAACTTCAGCTTCGGGAGAGTACAGTATGGGAGACTCTGGGAAAGAAACCCGCTCAAGGAATTCCTCCTCCCCGGCAAGATGCTCCTCAAGCAGGGGCGAAGGAACCCGCTCGAGGTCAATGCCGATGGACAAGGGCGCGACTCAGGGCTCCTCCTCGAAGAAAAAGCTCGCGACCCTGCATTGCCCCGTGGGGTGGTGGGAACAGCCTCCAAAATAATCCCAGGGGTTGACTGCGAGAGTTGGGCGCTCAAAAGATTGGCCCAAGCTTGGTGCAAGGGCACTATGCAAGGGAGGGGCGCGATCACCCTCACTTTCTTTGGTGGCGATGGCTCTGGCTGAATAGCGAGCACTTCCACAGAAGGACACCCAAAGGAATGAGGAAATCATCAGAATCAGCTTGGGGAAGGGACATGCTCCAGGGTCTCTTCCCCTTCCCTTTCACGAAAGGGCTAGGGAGACTCCCGTGGACCTGACGAGTGAACACCCTCATCGAAATGGACAAGTCAACAAAACGTAAGTTGGTCGCCAGGGGGGCAAGTATGGGCAAAGGCTATCCTCACCCAACAGAGCCTCCTAAAAGATATTGTCTAGATGGGCTGTCCTCGCCCTGACCGATGAGAAACTCTCATACCTTGCTTGACAGAAAGAAGAAGCGATGCTCCACCCCTTCACTCTGTTATACTGCAGTTCCAGCCGAATCAACGATTGGATCGACCCTGAAGTTGCAGGTGTTGCTGCCCTGCCTCAAGAGATTGTGAGTGAGGAGGAACACATGCGCCGAGAGGTCAGGTTAATCGGCCTCCGCCTCCTCCAACGCTCGCCATGAAAAATCAGTATACTCCTATGGTTCAAAGCCATCTTGTTCCTCAAAAACGCGAGTGGAGTCGGAAGACCTAGCAGGTTTGGAAGGACCTGAAGAGCTCTTAGGAGGCATTTGACGACAGATGTGGAAGAGTAAAAGCACAAAGAGGGAAGTTTGGGAGAAGAAGAAAAGAATGCAAGATATTCTGAAGAAAAGAGACTGGGCAAATAAAACCCCAACAATGTGGGGGGAAGACCTTAAATATACCTACTCGACAATTGGCAACACAAGGCAGCATGGGCACATGCACCCCACAAAGTCAACAAAAACGCATGATACCCACAGCGCGTATTGAACAACGCAACGTGGGTAAGAGGAGTCGTCTGACACATTAATGATGAAGGAACTGAAAGGTTGCGATTGAATACAGAGTTGAACCTTCAATAAAAGTGGTCATAAAGTCTGGAGGTGAACCGTTATTAGATACCGTAAAATGACGAAAAAGCAATCCAAGTATGACTGAAGATCGAAGATGCAACACATGGAAGCTGAAGGGACTCGCGACCTCCCATCTCAAGAGAAAGGACCCCACAGTTGCAATCATGAAGAGACGACAAACCAAGGACCAAGGGCAAAGGAAAGAATTCCCATTGGACTGATCCGATAGGAATTTGTGGGATAACTGTAAGAGGATTCTCCCCTCTCCCATAAGCCCTCGAGGCACCCACGAAAGGCCAATGGGAAGTATCCCCGAATTGGATTGGTGGGACTCTACAAAGTATTCGGCCTAGGGACAAAACTGGCTGTAAAATAATCTATGCAAAAGGTAAAGGGACAGTAGGGACTGATGGGCCACACTGTCCTAACACCTCCTCACGACACCCCACTCATGGGGACTTGTGATACTAGGCGAACATAAATGTAAGGGGTTCCCCCTGATCTCCTAACAGTAGACAAAAAAAGGGTTACAAGGGGAAGTCTTCAGAATAAAGTAAACCATGGAGTCATGCCACATTAATGAAGCTGCCCTCAAAAGCCACACTGCATTAAAGAGTCTTGACAGAGTGAACAGTTGAAAGGATATGGGCCCCATGGAGACAGGCACAATCTGTCCCACCCAGAATCCTAGTATAAATAGCAATATCCAGGTATGAAAAAGCTTTCTCTTGACTCTCTTACTTAATATACAAACTTCTAAAAGAATATACTAATTTAAGCATCGGAGACTCTCGGTCTCACCAAGGCCCCCANTTTTTTTTTTTTAATGATATATAAGTACTAAAGTTTAAAAACTGCTTGAATCTAATTTTTAGTATTTGTTTTTCAGTTTCGCTGCGCTCAGACTTCACGCACGAATCAGATGCAGGGAGTTAGGACAGCCACTTCAAAATTATACACTCTTATCACTGAACCTCCTCCAAAGAACCAAATTATCAGTGACCGAGTACTCAAGTCTTTTCATTTTTGTTTTGAGTGGCTCTAGAGCCACACATGGGTCCCGACTGGGATCACGTCAAAGGCAAAGAAAAAAATAAAAAAAATAATTTATTTTTTTATGTATTTTTTTAACAATTTTAAATATATATATATTTATATATTTAAAACAATCACATCATTAAAAAACACATTTTTCGTCACAGTTTTAATTTTTTTTTATATAAATTTCAAATTTATTTATTTTCTTAGAAAGTGCATATATAGTACTTATATAGGACTGTAAATATTGTTTCTTTTGTATAAGTAGTTAAATCCACTCTTGGCAAAAGTGTCCAAACTGGAATTTGTCATAAATTTTTAATATAATTTTATTCTAATTGAAGGTATTTCTATAAAATAAATTATAAAAATAATATTATTTATATAAGTACCTCTAATTAAAAACATAATTATATAAATAATTATAAAATAAATTGTACTTGTACATGTGTCATTACTCATACACAGATGCTAATTAAAATGTAGGAAGATCTTCAATCTTCTTGTTGTACACGAAGAAAAGAGAGAGATTCTATTAGCCAAAAGTCTATTCGGCTCCTCCCCATGATTACGAGATGTATATGTGATTCTAATTTTCTGCTCTTAATATCCTTTTGTTAATGAAAAAGAAATTTATTTACACATTTAGTATATTAACTTATGTTGTTCGAATAATAATAATAAAATATTAATTTTTAATTATTTTATAACCTTAAAGAGTTAAAAACTTAAAGTAATTATACGCAAACAATATTATCGCGACTTTTTACACGGATTTGAGAGTCTTTGCATGATAGAAAGATGCATAAAAAATAAGTCTACAACAATTATTATTATTTTTTAATATCATTAAATAATGAACAAATAAATAATGCAAATGTTGTTTTTTTTTTTTTTTCATTTGAAATACCTTGATACATCGCTTTATGGGCAGAGCGGAGTTGTACGTAGTTTAATGCTACCATGTCTCCTTAATTTGTCACTTGGTGTGCCTCCTAGTTAGTGCAAATTGTTATTTTTTTAAAACATTTTTTAAACATGTTTAAACACTTTAAAAAATTAAAAAAATATATCAATATATTAATAATCGTTCTCTTAATTATTAAGTAAAAAAAATTAAAAAAAATTAAATACATAAGAGATCAAAACGAGATAGTATAGTAGCATTATTCTTATTTATTTTAGTTTTTTGGTTGAGGGAAATGTAATTGGCTGCGGTGGGTTGTTAGCAGGCTAGGCGAGATGGAGGCTAGGGGGTGTGCATGCATGGGTTTTGTAATAGCTAGGATTTGGAATAAAAATGTAAAGAAGAAGATGGTGGTATTGAGTGTAAACTGGGGCCTGCTTCGATGGAGGCTCCTCCAAATTCAGAAACAAACTTTGAATATTCTGGAAATTGATAACTAACTTTATCAATTAGTAAACTACCCTTCTATATTAAAGGCCTATGGGCTCTTCAGCTATTACATCAGGTAAACTACAAGTGCAAACAAAGCCAGCCCACGATTGCATCTGGTCTTCAGCATGTGTCCCATCTGCTTGCAGGAGCCCACTTCATTCTTTATTCACTTACGGCCCACATAAGCCCACTTCTTTACTTAGTCCCTTAGAGTTCTCTTCAACAAAAATTTCCATAACTTCTTACTATTCACATAACTTCCATACATCATATTTTTTTTTTCTTTTATCAAATATTTATTATATGAATAGTGAATAGAAAATTTGAAATAGTTTAAAAGAATACACTCATTTTTTTTAAATATTAAAAAATTTAAAAATTTAAAAAAATGGAGAGAATGGAGTTTAGTGAAGGTTCTGTAGCTACACTCGCCACCACTAGCCTCCCGTGGCCCTACCCCACGTCGTGTAACATGTTTAAGGTGGTGCTTTGGCATTGTGGGCAAGCGAGGTAGATGTGCCTTTAACTTTAACCCACTAGACTACGGCCTTGTCCTTGGCTTTATTCCTGGGGCTAACCTGATCTCTTTAAGCAAAGATTGCTTGCACTAGAGGGACATCCAAACCCCAACTCAATTTACACCTCTCTCTCTCTCTCTCTCTCTCTCTCTCTCTCTAGATATATATATATATCTCTACCTCTATCAAACTTTAAATAGATCAATTTTCTTTTTTTTTTCGCATCTCTTTGTCTGCATGTTCTCTGTGTGAATGTATAGAAAGAACGATAATTTAAATAAATAATAATAAAAAAAAGAACCGGCGATTTTCCAAATTGAGGAAAATATATATATAATTTATGAATAATATTTGTTTGCGTATAAAATAATTTTAAAAATGTTCTTATTAGTCGACTAAAAATAATTAAAATTATTTAAGAATTAAGTTCTAACGTTCAATTTTGAAATAGTATGAACATTTTTGTTCAAATTAATCTCTTTGTACATTCTGGGTACTGGCCCGTTGCCGGGTGGCTCATCTCAATATGTATGGGATGTTACAAGCCTTTAAGACAGGGCCCTTGGTTATTTGATTAATCCGAGCATGTACTTCACAAAGGTAAGCACAATGACGAATTTTCAAACGTTTCACAATTTTTATTTTTATTTTTTGTTTTTAAGAAAAAAGAAAGACAAACATTTATAGATCAATTAATAATAATAATATTAATTAATAATAAAAGGAGTAAAAAACATGAAATTAGACACGTAAGACATAAGACTACTTTTTAACGTACGTTAGGAATGTTCGGTTTTCAAGTTTGTGATAGGCATGTCATTTGGAAAAGTGATGCTTATAAAGCCAAGCAATCACCGATCTTCTCCGAAGTAGATCTCTCTCTCTCTCTCTCTCTCTCTCTCTCTGTGTGAAGTCTGAATCCCATAGCTAACAAGTCTTTCCCCATTTCGTATTGTGAGTTTTCAAGAAGTTCGACAAAGTAATATTGCAATATTGTGAGTTGCTTTTTCTTTTCCGTTTCGTCACTTCTTGTATTTTTTGTTTCTATATCTTCGTTCACTTGACTGTCCTTCGCCCTTGCCGGCCTGTCTCTTTCTCCGGTCCTCTCTCTGACTATGTTTTTTCTTTTCCCACTTTTTCTCCGGTGCTGAGGTGGATGCATGTGGCTGAGTGAATTTTGTTTGGCTGTGCACTTGTATTGCTTTGGTTGATACGTATAAACACAAACTTTGAAGGATAACTTCTTTTTTTTTTGGTTGATAGAAAGTTTGAATTTCATTGCAAAGAGGTACTAAAGACCTCTTGAAGGATAACTACTTGAATATGGTTTCAAGCTGTAATTTTGTTAGACGTATATAGAGAAATAACTACTTGAACGCCCCATTTAATCTTCCTAGCTGTTTTTATTTATTTATTTATTTATTGATTACTGAAGTAGATTCCTCAACTATTTTGGATTTCCAAGAACATCTGATGGCAGATTCCAACAGAAGCAATCAAAATTCAACCCAGATTATGGATGCAGAAGGAATTGCATCTTCCATTCAAGGAAAGCTGGACCAATATCTGCCACCACCACCAATATCTCAGTGTTCCATATTTAAAGTGCCAACTATGCTACGCAGGGATAATGAAAAGGCTTTCACGCCGGAGGTAGTTTCGATCGGTCCATTTCACCGCAAAAATACGCAGCTGCAAGAAATGGAAAATAATAAGCTATGGTATTTGAAATGCCTCCTCAAACGAACAAAAAGTACGGAATTGAAGAGCTTGGTAGAAGCCATCGAAAGGATTGAGCAGGAATATTGCCGTAAATGCTATTCAGAAGTGGGTGGTCTTAAAAGAGACGAATTCATAGAGATGATGGTGATTGATGGTTGCTTTATCCTTGAATTCCTCTGTAGGTATATGGCCAGAGATAAGCTGGGAAGATATGAAGAATGCAGATATATGGATAGATATCAAGGATTAGAGCTCGGATATTCGGAAAGATATTTTCGAGAAATATCGATGGAACTAAAAGGAGGGGATGATCCCGTGTTCAAAACGTCATGGATGCCAAGGAAAATAGTAGCAGACTTGCTTCTACTTGAGAATCAACTTCCTTGGTGCGTGCTCGTCTGTTTATTCAACCTCATCACCAACTCAACAACAATTGAGTACCTGAACTCCCTACTTGATGATCTTGTTGTCATTCCTTTTTGCATGGAGTACGGAATATTCAATTATGACAAGTACCGGCGCAATAGGCTTGGAACACACAAGCATTTACTCGATTGCTTCCGAAACTATTTAGTTGGATCATGCACTGTAAAACGGCCTGAATCTCCGCCTGCAAGCTCCGTACACCCAAAGTGGCTACCAATTAAGTCCGTGACGGAGCTTTTGGACTTTGGAGTTGGTTTCTTTCGTGCTCCAGACGGAGGAAACTTCCTCGATGTAAAGTTCGAAGATGGCAAAATGAAAATGCCAGCAATAGATATAGACGAGAACACAGAATCTTTGTTTAGAAACCTCATCGCATTTGAGCATTGTGATCCGAGGAAGGGCTATGAAATCACGTCCTATGCTGCTCTCTTGCATTGCCTGATTAAGTCTCCTGAAGATGCACTTCATCTCGAACAGAAACATATTCTACGAATTATTGGTTTGAGCAATGAGGACAGGGAAAGTTTCTTAAAAAGGCTGCTTTATAATAACGATACCAGTTTCCATGGTTTTCTCTACTCAGACCTCTGCCACGACGTGAATGTACAAAATGTATTCCTCCAGATGGACGGTATGGGCAGCAGGTCTTAGGCAAAGGAGTTTGTTAATTTCCTTTATGGAGTCGTCCTTTCTGTATATCTTTCCCTTATACAAACTCAGCCAACTAAATTTGGTTTATCTCAGTGTGTGTATTTCTTTCAATAATTTGAATTACAATATTAGACATAATATCCGTTTTTTTATTTTACTTTATTTAATTACTAGTTCCCATATTATTAGACAATCTCGTATTATAATGTCGCATCAATTTCTAAATTCACATGGGATTCAAAAATAACTTTTAAAAAAATCAAAATTATAAACAAATAATTTTAGAAAACAAAAAACTGGATACATGTATTATTATTATTATTCTAATTAGTTTTTAGCTATTACTTTCTTTTAATTATTTTTTGGCACTTTACCTAACATCCCCGTAAACTTATAATTTGTTGACGTGGTAGGGGTCGTTTCATTAGTTTGCATAACCCTTGTAATAAAGTTTTTAATATTTATATATAGCATTACTTTTGTTGTATTATTTATTTGAGAAGTGCTGCATGCATCAAAAAATTTTATAAAAGTAAATTCATAAATTTACAATTTTTTTTTATATGTTAAATCTATTTTATAATAAAAGTAACTTTATAATTTGACGTACATATCAAATCATGTGAGTTTGTCAATTTATTTTTATAAAATTTATTTGCTGCTAAAATATTTCTCTATGTATTTTAATATGACGCTATCCAGTAGGTCCTTCTCTAAGGAGTGAGGAATTTTCTCTCTGTCCCATACAGTGAGCATTGTCTTCCTAAGTGACTAAGTGGAGTCTGGTACTCATGATGAACTCAACGGATCTTTCTACCTCATGGGAAGGACTCAAGCTTACAGAAACTGAAGATGAAGCTGTCATCATATCGGACAAATCCTTTGTGGTTGCTGCAATGAAAGGAATGAACTGTCTGTCAGTATTGATTATAGCTAACAGGAGTTTCAACAAAGAAGTTTTTCGATCAACATGAATGCATCATGTTTGGAAATCAGAAGGATGGGTTCTCTTCACTGACGCAAGTGAGAACAATTCCTTTTGGAGTTCCAACACATCACAGATTTACAAAAAATAATCAAAGGTAGACCATGGTCCTTCGACAGATTCAAGCTAGCCAGTCAAGAAGTAGATGGTAGTATCCCCACCAACGCCATCAGCTTTTCTCATGAACCATTTTGGGTGCAGTTACACAATGTCCCCTTGGCTGGTATGAGTAAACACTATGGGAAACTTATTGCTTCAAGCATACGACAGGTTTTGGAGGTGGAAGTTGATGATAATGACCTGGGCTGGGGTCCTTTTCTAAGAGTGAAAGTACTAGAAGACATTTCCAAACACTGGCTCGTGGGAAATGGATCTAGGGATCTCATCATAAAACATGGGTCACCTTCAAGTACGAACGCTTCCTCAATTTTTGTTTCAAATGTGGGCAGATCAAGGGTCAAGGGAGGAGCTGCCACTTGATTAAACAGGATGACAATCTATCTATGCAATTTGGCCCTTGGATGAGGGTTGGAGCGTCCAGATCATGCTTTAAAGAATCTAAAAGATACAGGGTTCCATCATGGACAGACCAACATGTAAGAGATTCTGGCCACCAACCCACAGAGGTGGAGGAGGAGATTACCAGTAGCTACAGGTCGCCTGTGGAAATAGTCCTTACAATCCAGTAGGCACCAATCAAGGCAGACAAACTATGCAACTCAATAGCTCCCTCCACTTACTCAGCCCCAATTCCAAGTCCTGGTGACCATTTGCCTCCCACCAATGACCCCTCGAGTCAAGCAATGGACAAGGCCCCCACCAAGTGCTCCTCAATTCAAGAACCTGCACTACCAAAAGGTTAGCCCCTCTCTGTCCCTTATGAACTCTCTCCCAATGCTCCTCTCTTAGGAAAAGAGAACTAGGTCCCTCACCCTAAAAAAGGGTAGCTTTGCCTAAAGTTTACACCACCAATAAACGGCAATGACGAGGATGACACCATGACCATGTCAACTGAGGAGAATTCTTATATAGCTATCCCCATCACTTTTGAAGAGGATAGCCTCTTTAATAAGACAAACCCAGGGCACAATGCAGCCCCTCCAAGAGATCCCAAACCTCACCCCCTTTTATCTACAAGTAGCACGATGTGGAAAAGGAAAGCTAGAAACCAGTCTACACCTCTATTTGATATCACAAATATCCCTAATGATCCTCCTCTTTTCAGCTCTGCCAAAAGACCTGCATCCATGATGGAGACTAGGGCCAGTTCCATAATTCACAAAAATACTAAACAAAACCTCACACCTACAAGGACGGAAACTCAGGCTAATGTGGTGGTGGCTGCTCAGCAGCCCCACCAAACAATGTGAATTGTCTAAGTTGAACTTTCCGGGGGCTTGGGAACCCCCGGACAATTCATGAGCTTCATCTTATGGTGAAAGCTAAGTCCCCCCACCTAGTCTTCCCCATTGAGACCAAGTGCACCAATGAAAAAATGGAAAGAATTTGATGTAAACTAGGTTTTGAGAACTGCTTTAGTGTTAATAGTAGAGGAAGGAGTGGAGGCCTGGCACTTCTCTGGCATTCCTCAGTTGCTCTCAGTGTCATCTCATACACTAATTGGCACATCTCTATGATCAATAACCATCCAAACAATGAAACCCCTTGGATTCTCATGGGTTTCTATGGCCATCCTAACACTGCTAAGAGGAATGCTACCTGGCAGCTTTTAAAAGAACTCACCCCCACACTCAATGCTCCTTGGTTGTGTTTCAGTGATTTTAGTGAGATAACAATCACTGAGAAATTTGGAGTAGCACCTCGTCCTTACAAGCAGATCATGGACTTTAGAGAAACATTGGTCCAATGTGATTTAAATGATCTTGATTATGCAAGAGATTGTTTTACTTGGGCAAATAACATACAAGGCTACTATTTTACCAAAGAGAGACTAGATAGGGCCCTTGGTAACTCTGCACGGCTTGATTCCTTTATGGAATACTCAATGCAACATCTATCTGCCTCATCCTCAGACCACATACCCCTCCTCATATAGATCCATGACAATTTTGAAACCAGAAATAGGGATAGGATATTCAGGTATGAAGCAAGTTGGAGTAACCATGAAGGTTGCTGGGACATCATAAGAAAGTCATGGGAGAACTCCACAAGGCAGCCTGACTCACTCCAAAACACTCTGCTCAGTTTACAAAATTGCCAGCACAGTTTGAAATGGTGGAGTCAAGACATGCACAAAAGTCAAGGGGACCTGCTGAAGTCCAAAACAAATAGACTCAATTCCTTGAAAGAGTCAAATGAGGGGCACCTCTATGATGAGATTAAAACTCTATAGTATGAAGTAGACCTCATTCTGGATATGGAACATTCCAAATAACAACGAAGAGCCAAGCAAACTTGGCTTAGAGAAGGTGACAGAAACACCTCTTACTTTCACAAGTGTGCCAGCCAAAGGAAAAAACATAATGCCATCAAGAAGATCCAAGACATGCAGGGACAAGAACACAACAACCAACATGAAATCAGTAAAGCCTTCCAACATTTCTTCTAGGACCTTTTCACCTCCTCAAGTCCAACAGACATTGAAGCATGCATAGCACCATTGCCAAGGAAGATTACAGCAGACATGAACACCTCTCTCTCAAGACCTTTTACTGTTGTGGAGGTCAAAGAAGCCCTCTTTAGCATGAACCCATTGGGATCACCTGGCCCTGATGGGTTCCTAGCAGCCTTTACCAAGGACACTGGAATATCTTAGGAGAAAGGGTAAGAAAAGCAGCATTGGAGGCTCTAAATGAATGTTGCTGGTCTAATCAAATGAATGAAACATTGATTGCCCTGATCCCAAAGACACCATCCCCATCAAAGGTGACTGATTTTAGACCAATCAGTTTATACAACGTCTTTTACAAGATTATTGCAAAAACTATGGCTAATAGGCTGAAATTGATACTGCCTCACCTCATCTCACCTACTCAAACAACCTTTGTTCCAGGAAGGTTAATCACAGACAACTTGATTGTGGCTTTTGAGTCCCTCATGCTATGAAGTCAAGAGTGAGAGGAAGGGAGGGATACATGGCTTTAAAGCTCGATATGAGCATGGCCTATGATAGGATTGAATGTAATTTTCTGAAATCTGTTATGCAACAGATTGGTTTTAATGCAAAATGGGTAGACACTGTAATGAATTGTGTGAGCTTAGTATGATATTCCCTCATTCTTAATGGAACCCCTTAATAGCCATTCACACCATCGAGAGGTCTAAGGTAAGGGGATCCTCCATCCCCCTACTTATTCATCCTTTGCTCAGAGGTACTCAGTTGCATGCTTAACAAAGCTGAACACCAAGGAATCTTAACAGGTCTTCCTATTCGAAGAAACAGGCTTTCTATAAACCATTTGTTCTTTACAGACGATAGCCAGATTTTCTGCAAAACAAATCCAACTAAATGGTCCAACTTATTTCAACTATTGGAGACTTATGAGAATGCTTCAGGTCAGAGGCTCAACAAGGAGAAGACCTCTATCTATTTCAGCAAGAACACTAAGGAGGAAATCAGAGTTAGCATAACTAGCATTGTAGGGATTAGGGGCTCTAACTCTTATGAAAAGTATCTTGGCCTTCCAACTCTATTAGGCATGTCTCGAGTCCAATCATTTAGGACCATACTGGACAGGGTGCAAGCCAAGCTCAATAATTGGCAAACAAAATCCTCTCCAAAGCAGGCAAGGAAATTTTGATCAAAGCAGTTATTCAAGCCACCCCCACCTATTGCATGAGAATTTCTAAACTGCGTAAGCACCTAGTAAATGAGCTTAACAAACTAGTCAAAAACTTCTAGTGGGGACAAAAAACAGGAGAGCACAAGATTCATTGGGTACATTGGGACAAAATGAAAAGGGCAAAATGTCATGGGGGTATTGGTTTAAGAGATTTCGCCAATTTCAACCTAGCCCTCCTAGCAAAACAAGGATGGAGACTTGTCTCCAATCCAACGTCCCTAGCAGCTCAGGTCTTAAAGGAAAAATATTTTCCCAATCACTCTTTACTCTCAGCAAAACTTGGCCAAGGTACATCCTACCTATGGCAAAGTTTTCTGGCTGCTAGAGCTCTGCTAAATGAAGGCTTAATCTGGAGAATAGGTGATGGCAGTCAAGTGGTGATTTCTCTTCATTCAAGTGGTGTTTTGTTATTCGGTGTTCCTCCGCCACAAGTGAGGGTCTAATAAATTTGGGACAAAGGTCACTCTTGAACATGTGGCGCTAACTCTTTCTTTAAAAAAAAAAGGTGATGGCAGTCAAATTGGGATATGGAATGACAAGTGGATTCCAAAAAAAAGAACTTTCAAGCCCCAGAGAACTTTCATATTTTTACAAAGGGACATCAAAGTTTCTTGCCTCATAGATCAAGTAACTAACAGATGGAAAATAGACATGATCCATGCCTTATTCACAGAAGAGGATGCAAAGCTAATTATTGAGATCCCACTTAGCCCCTACCCTAAGCTTGGCAGACTTATTTGGAGATGCACAGCATCAGGGAAGTTCAGTGCAAAGAGTGCATACCATCTACTTAGAATTGGACATCCAACAGCAAGGTCAATCCTTGAACCCAAGCAATCCCCAAGACCCCTGGACAAAGCTTTGGAACCTGAGAATCCCAAATGCAACCAAGACTTTTCTCTGGAGGGCTTGTCGCAATG
Source organism: Pterocarya stenoptera (assembly GCA_003123785.1). NCBI lineage: Eukaryota > Viridiplantae > Streptophyta > Magnoliopsida > Fagales > Juglandaceae > Pterocarya > Pterocarya stenoptera. Next base: position 158,980 of record QEOT01006548.1, read on the forward strand.
CGCTCCCCACTCAAGCAAACCTGCAAAAGAGAAAGGTTTTGGAAGATCCAGTTTGCCCCATTTGCAATCAGCAACCAGAGACCATTGAACATATACTATGGGACTGCCCATCAGCCAAAGATGTCTGAAGCTATAGCCCTAGGAAACTACATTGGGGTGCATCACTCGACAAAAGGACTTGCAAGGTGGGGTGCAGTGATAAGCGGCTCTAAGGGTCAGATCCTTGCTACTCTAAGGATGACTCATCATCTCATCCCAGATCCCTTCTTGGCCGAAGCTTTTGCTGCACTACAAGCATCCCTTTTCTGTAAGTCAATGGGTTACTCAAATATGATTATGGAGGGTGACTCCCTGCAGGTGGTTAATGGTTTGAACTCAACCTCAGACTCCCTCACCTATGCAGGACAGCTTATAGCTGACACTAGGGTCACCCTAAACACTTTTTGTGATTGGTCAGTAAGGCACACTGTAAGAGCCAACAACTCTGTTGCTCATTACTTAAGTAAGGATGCATTTAGCATAAGTGGTTACACCACCTCTTTTGATTTTGTTACATCTGTATCCGCTCTTTGGTTTAATTCATTTATCAATATATGCAGTATTTTCATAAATAATAATAATAATAATATGACGCTATCAAGGACATGTGCATAGGACTGATTAAAAAAAATCATAAAATCAAATCAAGAGATTGGACAAACCGGTTTTGCACGATTCGGTTCATTAGGGCCTAATCCGGTCGGTTTGTGTTTACATTTTAATTATTTCTTAATTTTTGGTTCGGGCCTAGGGTCTGTGTTTTTCACCCTTGAATCATGTATGCATACGCCGAACTAAAATGGATTGAACCGAAACCATGTATAATAAACTTTTTTGTAAATATTTTTATATAGTATATTTTATACAATTGACATTTGAGCTAAAAACAATATTTGAGCTCTACAGTTGAAATTTGTGCTAAAACTATAAGTTTGGGCCACAAAACCAAACAATTTCAAACAAAAACCAACTCGAATCGTATCAAAAAATAACTACAACTAAACTAGGCCAAACATTCTGGTCAGTTTTGGGTCCACAAAAATAGAATAGATCAGTTGATTCAGTTCGGTCTAGTTGAGGGAACTGTGAAAAATTCGATCGATTGAAACGATCGAATGATCAATTTTATCCCAGCGCGTGAGCATGAAATATGATTACTTAATTTACATTGCTTTCTAACTCAAATGTCAATACACACTTAATTAGGTCGGTTGACATTTGGTTGTTTATCATATGATAGCAGCTTATTCACTTGAATAGGCGCCACTGCATTCACAAAATCAACCAGCCTTTGGTCTATTTTTAAACCCATTCAACTCATCGCACTGTTTGGGCCGGAGATACCCTACTTGCGCTACTCCATGATATGTCCAATGCTTGGGAACTCCATTAAGATCCTCACGGCATGTGTATGGTAGTATGGTCTTTAACCAGCACAATGCCGACGCCAATGCTAGTAGCTCCGTTTGCGAGTATCTCACCTTTGCTCCTCTTAAGGCTCAGCTGGTTTAATACATATTCTTTTATATCCTTTATTCTTCCCTTGCCAATGCACTTTATAATGTTATTTTATTCTAAACACACAAACATAATCTTGATAATTTTTTTTTTTTATTACATAGATTGTCTTTAATGATATTTATGGTTTTTTCTTGTGTTGTATTTTATTATATCTATTTCCAAGCATTTTCTTTATGTTAAATTTTGTCATAATTATTTTTAATACTATCATAAATATTATTTTTAATACTATCTTTTATTTCATTTTGAACATTTGTAGAATCTGTATTTTCTTTTTTGTTAGGAACTATTTTATTCTTCAAAAGCGAAATTGATCAGGTTAATTTTATATGGTTAGAAATTATAAAAAAAAAATATATATTTCAAATATTATAATACAAATTATGTCATGAAATGTAAGAAAGATGACATGTTATATATATATAGTTTTTATTATTTGTAATTGTTTTTGTTAAATTCTAATTATTTTGTGTCAAACAATCTTATGCAGACTACGAGAAAAACAAAAGGATAATTTCAGAAAATTAAATAATATAATACATGAGAATAAATTAAACAAGAGAACTAATATTATATAAATAACAGTAATTGTTTCCAAACGTAAGTCTAATCACTTTCTTGAAAATTCAGAGTAATAATGTCAATATTCATCTATCCTTTGTTTATTATTATTATTTTTTTATATATGGAGATGAGAGATTCGATCCTTAATTCTCTTAGTGAGAAATCAAGATATTGCCTATTGATCCAAAAGATCTTGATTATTTCTAGAATATACGAGAATGTTATTCATCTACCCTTCCTTTATTTCTAGAATATGTAATAATGCCATTCATTTACCGCTACCACTAGACCCCTTTGATTAGGAAGGGAGAGGTTCCCTCCTGTTTTATGATTTTTTTCCGTAGTTGAGACTTTTTTTTTTTAATTTTTTTATTTAAGTTTTCTACTTTTCTACTTATTTAGTATTTGAAGCTACAGATGGATATACATTTGACTAAATATGACATGCTAATCTCTTTATACGAAACTCAAATATGTTAATTTCGTATTGTGTCAATGTTGGATTCACAGATCGTGTCATACCTTATCTTAACTCCCTGCTTTAAGACTATTCATCTTAGTCGGATTTTTATTAGGTCCGGTCCAGTCCGAAACCAGGATAACCGGGTTCCTGTTACGGTATTACACTTGGATACAGGATTTTAACCCCGGTACCTAGTTTTAATAATAATAAAAAAAAACTACGCCCCACCCATGTCATGAGGCCTCGTTTGATTTTATAGATAAGATGATATGTAATTTTTTGAAATATGTGTAAATAGTATTGAGATATGTTGAGTATAGATGAGATAACATGAAATATGCATTTGTTTATAGAGATGAGATGTGATTAGTTTGACTTTTTTATGATGTATTTATGGTTGTGGAACCCACAAAAGTACAAATGTTTTCAGAGTTACCTTTCGGCATCGTCCTGTAGGTTGTGTTGCGTTTTACTTTCTTCTTTTTTTCCTGAATCTTTTTTAATATTGGTGGGATCCACTTTTTATTATATTAGCTTTCTATAATAAAATATAAACAAAAGGGTGGAAGGCTGTGCATGAATAGTAACACCAAATGAAAACCAGTTTCTGACATTTTCTTGGACGTGTCCGTATAAACTAACCGTACAAAATGGTAAATCAAGGTTAGAGGATCAACATTTCTGTACAAAACAATAACATTAGGTTAGCTTTTTTCAGTATAGGACCGTTTATAAACAGTAAATAAATTAAGGAAAATGATAGAGAGTCCGTTTTGGACTCCATTTATGCTTCCCTTATGATGTGTAAAGGCCTTTACTTAGCCTAGTTTGGATAGCGAGAAGTGTTGTGAATAGTTATGAGTAGGGATTGGAGTAAGTTTGTGGGTCTCCTTAAAAGTGTTTTTGAGTTGTTTGGATATATGAAGTATGTTGAGTTGTTGACTTTTGGATAGGAAGTTGAAAAAGGTGTGGGTCCCATAAATATTATAATGATTTTATAATAGTGATAAATATTATAGTAATTTTAATATTATAATTTTATAATAGTAATAAAGATTATAGTGATTTTATTTTTAATTTATATATAATAATAAATATTATAATCTATTTTTTTATATATATAATAGTGACAAAAATTATAGTGATTTTATTTTATTTTTATAGCATTTCTCTCTCTCTCTCTCTCTCTCTCTTCTGCCCGATTCTCACCCACGCCCAAAATGGTTTCAACCCAGTCCGAGCGCTGCCATGTGTCGCCCAACCTCACCGCCACCACCGGCGACTCCCTTTCAAGCCGGTGACTCCTCCAGCTACCGCAGATCTCCTGTTGGGACCCCATCAAAAACCCCATCTAAAACCGCCCTAGGACAAGGTCCTAGGCATGCATGGACAACAAAGGTCGGGCCACTCACGGGGTCAAGGCCAACCTTGGAGGACTTTCCTAGAGGTCTAGTGTTTGCCCTAAGAAGATTGCATGAATGGCACGGGTCAATTAGAACATGGCTCACATTTTCCTACTTGACCGTGCCATGGTTCAGCCTTGACAGCCCATTGACACTGCCGCTGACATGCCCTGACAGCCCCACGGGCCATGCCTTGACACTACTGCTGACATGCCATGGCTCGCCCATCAGCATGCCCAGCAGCCCACTAGCACGCCCAGCAGGCAGCCCCAGCGCCCACCAGCCTGGCCAGCAGCATCAGCCGCCCACCAGCACCACAGGCATGCCATGGCCCCTGCCATGGCACGCCCAGGACAGCCCCACAGACATGCCATGGTCTCTGCCATGGCGGCCACCTGACAGCACCATTGACATGCCATGGGCCCAGCCATGGCACGCACTTGACAGCACCACAGGCATGCCATGGCCCCTGCCAAGGCACACCCAGCTCAGCACCACAGCCATGCCGCAGGCATGCCATGGCCCCAGCCATGACATGCCCTTGACAGCCCATAGTGCGGCTATTGATCGTGCGCAGCCCAGCGCACGGCCCTACATGCGCACGCCTATGCGCATGCCCCTACGTGCGCCCCAACACGCGGCCCTGCGCTGCACATCCATACGTGCAGGCCAGCGCACGCCCATGTGCCGCGTGCCCCAGCGCGCGGCCCTGCGCCGCACACCCATGCGTGTGCCCTTGCGCCGCACGCTCACTCATGCGCCCCAGCGCATGCCTCAGCCCCGCATGCCCCTGCATGCGCCCATGCGTGCGCCCCAACGCCGCATGGCCCTGCGCACGCCCATGCGTGCGCACCTGCGCCACACGCCCATCCGAGCGCCCCCGCGCCCCACGCCCCTGCGTGCGCCCCTGCGCCGCGTGGCCCTGCACACGCCCATGCTTGCGCCCCTGCGCAAGCCCTCGTGCCGCACGCCCATGCGCCGCACGCCCATGCTTGCGCCCCTGCGCAAGCTCATGCGCCGCACGCCCATGTGCCGCACGCCCATGCGCTGCACGCCCATGCGCTGCACGCCCATGTGCCGCACGCCCATGCTTGCGCCCCTGCGCAAGCCCATGCACCGCACGCCCATGCTTGCGCCCCTGCGCAGACCCATGTGCCGCACGCCCATGTGCTGTGCGCCCATGTGCCGCACGCCCATGCCTGCGCCCCTGCGCAAGCCCTTCTGCCGCATGCCCATGCGCCGCAGGCCCATGCCTGCGCCCCTGTGCCGCACGGCCCTGCCTGCGCCCATGCGCCACATGCCATGCCCCTGCCTGGGCCACGCCAGACCAGCACATGGCCTGGCCATCAGCACGCCAGCACGTGCACGCCCTGCGCGCGCACGCCTGCGTGCACAGCCATGCCATGCACATAGCAGCCCACGCCCAGCCCATGCCTGGGCCATGCAAGCCACTCGCCAGCAGCCTTGCCAGCCATGCCATCAGCAAGCCTTGCCAGCCATGCAGCCATGCCATCAGCAAGCCCTGCCAGCCATGCAGCCATGCCACCAGCAAGCCATGCCAGCCATGCCAGCGCCTAGCCCATGCCTAGGCCATGCCAGCCACATGCCATCAAGCATGCCAACGCCCAGCCCATGCTTGGGCCATGTCAGCCACTTGCCAGCAAGCATGCTAGCCATGTCAGTCATGACCATGGCCCATGCCACGGGCCAGCCAAGGCCACCAAGGGCCAAACTAGCCATGGACCATCATGGGGCCATCCAAGGCCTTACTATCTTATTATCTTTATTTAATTTATTTATTTATCTTTCAAGGGACCAACTAGGGTTTCCACTTTGTAAACTCTATAAATAGGACCCTTAGCCTCTTAGTTTAGCATCTTTGAATCCTTAGTCATTTGGCATTTTTCCTTTGTGGAACGGTTTGGTGTGTTCTTGAAGAACACTTCGGTGCTTAGCACTTGGGCTCTTTTGGGTGCAATTCATTGAATCCCATAGAGAGGATTAACACCTTGCAATTCATTGAATAGGTGTTGTCCATTTATCTATCTTAGATTCATCACCTTGCAATTCATTGAATAGGTGTTGAATCGCTTATCTATCCATTTATCGATCTTTGTCTCATCATCTTGCAATTCATTGAATAGGTGTTGATTCAATTATCTTCTTGTGTTTATGTTTTCCATTCTATATTCAAAAAACCCACAAATACATTGTTCTTATCTTTTCTAGTTGTTCTTCTATTTTCTATCTTGTTCATCTTCACTTTCTTGCAAATCAAAGACATCCTAAGCCTCAATCTTAGCATTCTTTGATTTCACAAGATATCCATAAAAAAACATAAAAAGAGTCTTATTCAATTGTTGAGTCCATTCATCTTTGTGCATTCTAGAATTGGTGTTGAAGTTAATTCATCATTGTGTTCTTGAATGTGCATGTGTGTTCATCCATATATTTCCTTCCATCCATTTGATCCTTCACACTCACATATTTCGGCCATCACCTTGTTTGCCCCACATATGACCTAGCCTCCATCCATTTCCCATAACCCTAGCCGAAACACCATAAACCCTACTTCCCAAACTTAGCCTTCCCTCACCCACAAAAAGACCTAGCCGAAACTTCCCTTATTCCCCATCTTCCCATATTAGTCACTTACCATAACTAGCCTCCATCATACACTTTAGCCCTAGCCGAACCCTTGTCTTCCATAAACCCTAGCCACCTCACAAGAATCCCACAAGGTAATTCCCACCACTTAGGAATCCTTATACCATCTTCCAATCCTTACAAATTCGAAATCCACCCTTTGCCCTAGTCAAACTTCAACTTACCAACCACTCCTATGCATCTTACCATTTAGAAACAACCCTAGCCACCTTACCCATCATCCCAAACCTATCTTCCAACTCCAAATCCCTTGATTTAAGGAATTGCCAACCCATGGTCAATCCCTTAAATCTCTCCATCCCTACCATATCTCTAGCCAACCAAGACTTACCTCAATAGCCAAAACCGAATCCCAATCCCTCCAATCACTCAACCTTCCTCAAATCACTCCACTCCTAGAATCTCTCAAGTCAACCAAAGACTTCCAAACACTTACCATATCCAAATCCCATCTTCCATATACAATCCCTCAAATCTTTCAATCCCTAGAATCACTCAAGTCAATCAAAGACTATCACCATCTTGCCATTTCCAATTCTCACCTTACCTTAGCCAATCCCTAAACTCAAGGAACAACCCTAGACCCATTCAAACACTTTCCATCTTCCTCTTTCCTACCTTAGCCAAATCCCTATCTTTCCCAAAGTGACTCATCAATCAAGGAGTCTTAGCCTCATCCAACCACATCCTTCAAACCCTAGCATCTCATCCTACACTCCAACCCTAAGCCAACTCATCCCAATCTCGAAATTCCCCTTAGCCACCATCTAAACCATAGCCCATCTTCATCATTTCAACCCTAATCATCATCCAAGAGGGCCCAACATCAAGGGCAACCCATAAGCCGTTCCACATTGCATCACATACGCATATTCACCACTTAGATCACCCGAACTCATCATCATCATCATTTACCATCACTAAACACCATACCTCCATTAACCTAGGGACCCATCATTGCCATCGTACGTGCCATTATGGGCCAAAGACCAAGCAAGAAGACTTGATACTCGGTCACCATCAATACCAAGGCAAGCTCGAGGACTTAGTGTTTAGGGACAAGACCGGGGTCCCTAACATCTCCACCATGCGCGGCCACCGATCTCCTCCTCTGGCCCGATTCTCCCTACGCCCGAAATGGGTTTCAGTCCAATCCGACGCTGCCCAGCCTCACCGCCACCACCGACGACTCCCCCTCACCCCGGCGACTCCCCCTCACCCCGGCGACTCCCCTAATCACTACCAATCTCCCCCATGCGTAGCTCTCTCTCCCCTATGGTATTCCAACCGAAATGGGTTTCACCCATTTTTCTCAGATGGTACACGGCCACCGCACCTCCACCACCTCACGGGGACATACTGGTATTCGCATGTTGACGTTGATCTCGGCTCACGGGGACACAGTGGGCTGTGAATGGTTAATCTTGGCAGTACACTCGCCGTTAGAAAATGGTGCAAAGAGAGAGATGTTAGGCTGTGTGAAGAGAGAGGGAGGGAGTCTGAAGTAGGTTGGCTAAAATTGTTTGGATGCTGAGGAACTCTAGTCTGCACGAAAAGTGTTGAGAATACTTGGAATACTTTGAGTACCCAAACACAGTTACTCTTTTCTTTTCTTTTCTTTTCTTTCTTCCTATCCTTTTTCTTTTTTTTCTTTTTCTTTTTTCTTTTTTTTATATGTTTTTACCTTCCCACCCGTGCCCTCCCCTCCCCTTCCCTTTTTTATTTTTGTCTTCTTTCTTATTTCTCCCACCTGCCCCTCCCCACTTCTTTTCTTTCTTCTCTCTTTCCTCCCCTCACCCGTACGTGTTGTCCCTCCCTCCCCTCCCCTCCCCCATTTCAGTCTACATCTAAGTTCTGCTTCAAGTTTTGCCGCCGTCTCTCTCTCTCACTTCGGTAACCCTCTCTCTCTCACTTCGATAACTCTCTATCTCTCGATCGATCTCGATCTGTGATCAATGCCTTTGAACAAATCTCTTGTGGGTATAAAGAATATGCTATTATTTTGCTAGATCTGCTATTTTTTCTGTCTCTCTCTCTCTCTCTATTTTGTTAGATCTGCTATTTTTTCTCTCATGCCAGGACTCGACATAAGAGAGGAGTCCATTTCTAGCCGCCGTGTCTCTCTATTTCAAGCTTTGGTCGTCGTCTCTCATGGAAGTAGATTTGGTCTTTCTTTCTGTTTTGGTTCATGACTTCATTTGTGGTAGTGAGTGACTTCTGTGGGCATGTGGAGTCTTTGTGAGAGATAGAGAGAGACTGTTCTGGGCAAGTCTATCTCTGGGTTCTTTGAGTTTTTGCTGGGTGTTCGAGAAAGTTACACTGCTTCTCTGAGTGGTGGGTAGGTTTGCTGGGTGTTCGAGAAAGTTACACCCAAAGTCTCGGTATTTGAAAGATTTGGATAGGCTTTGTTTCGTTTTTTGAGTTTTTTCTTCGAGGTGTTTGTAGCATCGCATTTCAATTTGTGTTCTGAGACTTTTGGTGTATAACATTGTTGTTATTGTTGTGGTTTGGTTTTTTTTCTAAATGAAATTTTATTGGCTCATACCTTTTTCTCGTATCTGCCATAGCATTGGAAGCAAGAAGTTCTAAGTTGCCTCGCTAGTTGTTGCATTAATTGAGTCATGGATTCCACATTAGTTTTGAATTATACATCATTCTTATTGAATCAATGTGTATTAATTTCTTCTCTTATATATTGCAGCAGGAGTTCTCCCTGGTAGTAGTGGTAGTAGTAGTTGTTGTTGTTTCCATCTTCATGATTATGATTGTAATATAAGGGTGATAAAGACTCAGATCATTGCAGATAGCATATATATTTATATATATATGATAAGCATTTAATATTAGCATCCCAAAGCACCTTTGTTCTTGAATATATTTATATTTAATATACTAGTAACTAGCACTTTGAATCCAAATGCATTTTCTGTCCTTCGAGAAGGAAAATGGGAATGCATCCTTGCTAGCTAGATCATAACCTTTTGTTTTAGCTCAAAGTAGCTAGCTAGCTAGATGCATTGAACTTTAATGTGGATCTTCAAAAGAAAATGTGTGACTTGGGAACCAACAGCTGATATCTGTTTGTCTTTTCTGAGTAGGGGACAAGTCATCCTGCAATAGCCAATTCTATAGATGTGTAGAGCATAGAAGTTTTATAGAATCCAACTTATAAAGGTATTCCCAGAAATCTATAGATGCCAATTTCTGTTCAATATGGTGATAATTAAAGTTATACATAGTTGTTTAATTTTTACTAATTTTGTGATTTTGTAATTGCATTGCACATTTTAGTATTTTTCTTTTTTATGTATTAGCCCCTTGTCTATTAATTTTGTACTGACCCTTTTTGCTTGTAGAATGTGCAAGATCTCTCTTAGTCAGATCACTTGAAATTGCTACTTGCCGGAATTATTTTTTAAGTCATATCTTTTAGTTTTGTATTTTGCAATGTAATGTGTAAATAACAAAATAGTGTAATATGTAGTGGATTGCATGCATTTTAGTTTTTCATTTTTATATATTTTTATTATTCTGGAAAATGTTAGTATTATGCTTTTTAATGATGACTCAGAAATTTTTTTCATAAAATATATGCTTTTATAAGACATATAGTAGAATTATGATTTTCAACACTTTTTAAAATTTTTTTAATAAATATAGAAGAATTATGCTTTTAATCATTTTAATTGTAGGCTTTTATAAAAAAAAATTACGCTTCTAAACCGTTTCTATGGACTTAAAAAAGAAAAAAAGAAAAGAAGAAGAATCCAGGTACAATCCGGAACCCGGATTTTCAGGTTTCAAAAACCCGGATCCAATATTCGGGTTCCGGCCCGGGTATACCCCGGTAGGAACCTGGATGAACGCCCCTATATATGTTGCTCTGGTCCTCTCTCTCTCTCTTTCCCGAGTTTTTTCTTTTCCTTTGGGTTTCTCCCGGTTGTTATGACAAGAATTTGATTGGATTTTGATATACAATTTCAGGATAACAGATGGCGGCAATGGCTTGATCCCCTACTACCACCAGGTATTTTTTTTCTTATTTTTATTTATTTATATATGATCGATCATCCATCCCGAAGCTCTGTATGACACAACTTTGGATTTTTTATTTTTACACCTCAAAATAATATGTTTTTCATTTTGCAGTTTATATGTTTATGCAGAAAGAAACAGTACTATTCTTTTTTTTCTTAATTTTTATGGCAGAAATACATGAATCTTTTATCCAAGTCTTGACCTGGAATGGAAATCAGGTTTATTCATCGTTGTCAATATCATAAACAATGGAGCTTCAAGTTCAAACCCAAATCTAAGCTTTACAGACTACCCTTATGGACTTATACTGACTTTCAAATATTCTGCAAGCTTTTAATTATAACATCATTTGATACTATGAGATCAGACCTTTGAGTTGGTCTGTCTCCATCTCCAGCATCACCAACTTGGTTCCTACCTACACCTTTTATCTAATTCCCCCAATAAAAAAGGCTAGAAAGAAATCATGTACTAGATAGGTACGTATAAACCCAAACTTTGAAGGATAACTGCTTGAATTTGGTTTCAATTGCTGTAATTTTGTTAGACATATATAGAGAACGCCCCCAAATAATCTTCCTGTTTTTATTTATTTATTTTTTATTGATTATTGACGTAGATTCTCAAATATTTTGGATTTTCAATAACATCTGATCATGGCAGATTCTAACAGAAGCAATCAAAATTCTATCCGGATTATGGATGCAGAAGGAATTGCATCTTCCATTCAAGGAAAGCTTGACCAATATCTACCACCACCAATATCTCAGTGGTCCATATTTAAAGTGCCAAATATTCTACGCAGGGATAATGAAAAGGCTTTCACGCCGAAGGTAGTTTCGATCGGTCCATTTCACCGCAACAATACGCAGCTGCAAGAAATGGAAAATAATAAGCTATGGTATTTGAAATGCCTCCTCAATCGAACAAGAACTACGGAATTGAAGAGCTTGGTAGAAGCCATCGAAAGCATCGAGCAGGATTGCCGTAAATGCTATTCAGAAGTGGGTGATCTTAGAAGAGAAAAATTGATAGAGATGATGCTGATCGATGGTTGCTTTATCCTGGAATTCCTCTACAGATATAAGCAAAAACAAGGCCGAGAGGATGATCCCGTGTTCAAAATGCCATGGATGCCAAGGAAAATAGTAGCAGACTTGCTTCTACTTGAGAATCAACTTCCTTGGTGCATGCTCGTCTGTTTGTTCAACCTGACCAACTCAACAACTGTTAAGAATGGTGCAGATATGGAAATGCAGAGAAGAATAGAGGTTGAAGAAAGGCTTGTATCGTATATATTTTCTTATTATTTACAAGATAACTGTAGCTATTTATACTAGCTTTTACAATGAATAAAGTAAATAAAATAATGTAAGCTAATTGCCAGCGCATGTAACAAACTTATAACAGAACAAATATTTAATCTGGTGCAGCCGTGAGCATCTGAGATGCATTTGTATTCTTTATTCTCAACAACCCCCCGCAAGATGGAGAGTAAATATCTATTACTCCCATCTTGAGTAGCAGTCGGGTGAATGCAGGAGAGTGTAATGGTTTAGTGAGTAAGTCAGCAAGTTGAGTTGAAGATGGAACGTGTGCAGTGAAAACTTGACCAGCTGATATCTTGTCTCGAACTAGATGACAGTCGATCTCGATATGCTTTGTTCGCTCATGGAATACAGGGTTTGCCACAATGTGCAGTGCTGCAAGATTATCACAATAGAGAGTGGCTGGCTGTGAGATGTCGACATTCAAATCATGGAGTAAATAGCGAAGCCATGTTAGTTCACATGTAACTGATGCCATGGCGCGATATTCTGACTCGGCAGAGGAGTGTGATATGGTGCTTTGTTTCTTGGACTTCCATGAAACAAGAGAGTTGCCGAGGAAGACACAAAAACCAGTCGTGGAATGCCGGGTGTCTAGGCAATTGGCCCAGTTAGCATCTGAATAAGCCACAAGTTTCGGTTGAGAAGAAGTTGGGAAAAATAGTCCCTATCCTGGGCTACTTTTGAGGTACTTGAGCACTTTCACAATAGCATTGTAGTGTGGTAATCTAGGAGTGTCCATAAATTGGCTCAGTAGATGAATGCTATAGCTCAAGTCAGGCCTTGTGTTGGTGAGATACAGCAGCTTGCCCACTAACTTCCGATACAAAGCAGGGTCATTAAATGGTTCTCCTTCATCTTTGCTCAACTTGATGTTGGGCTCCATGGGCATGGGAGAGGGCTTGCAAGCCAATAAACCAGTTTCAGCCAAGATATCCAGCGCATATTTACGCTGGCAAAGCTGGATGCCATGTTGAGAGCGTGCTATTTCCATGCCAAGGAAATACTTGAGGGAGCCGAGTGTTTTTATTTTAAACTTTGTCTCTAGAAAATGCTTGACTGCCTCTCGGGATGCAACATTAGAGCTCATCAGGATGATGTCGTCGACATAAACAAGTAACACAACAAAGGATGTATGCGTGTGTTTGGTGAAGAGACTGTTGTCCGACTTGGATTGGATGAAACCAAATTCTGCAAGTGTAGAGGAGAGCTTGGTATTCCACTGCCTGGATGCTTGCCGCAAGCCATAGAGGCTTTTTTGGAGGCAACATACTTTGCTGGTTTTAGCTGCTGGATGACCAGGAGGTGGCTTCATATATATTTCTTCGTCAAGGTCGCCATACAAAAAGGCGTTGTTGACGTCAAGCTGCTGGAGATCCCATTGTTTTAGAGCAGCAACTGCAAGAAGGCAGCGTATGGAGACCAGTTTAGCAACTGGCTAGAAGGTGTCGTGAAAGTCGATGCCTTCACGTTGAGTGAAGCCTTTTGCCACCAATCGAGCCTTAGCTCTCTCAACTATCCCATCAGCATGAAATTTGAGTTTAAAAACCCATTTGCAATCAATTGGCTTCTTTTCAAGAGGGAGATCAACTATAGACCAAGTCTCATTAAGCTCTAGAGCAGTGAGCTCTTGTTCCATTGCTTTGCACCAAATTGGGTGTTTGACAGCTTGTGTGTAAGAAGTTGGTTCAGTATGGAGAGAAAGTGAAGTGGTGAAAGCTTTAAAATTGGGGGAAAGTGAATCATAGGACAGAAAAGAAGAAAGAGGAAAAGAAATTTGCTTACCTACCGTGGTGTGACCATCAGGAGCTTGCACCATGGATGTAGATTGGGTTGAAGCTGTGACTTGTTGGCAATGAAAATCTTGAAGGTATGTGGGTGGTTTTCTGTTTCTAGTGGATCGACGAAGGGGTGGTGGTGAAGGGATGATAGGCTGAGATGCATTTGTATCATTTGAGGATGCATGTGTATCGGAATGATCTGGTGAAGGTGGTGAAGGGATGATAGGCTGAGATGCATTTGTATCATTTGAGGATGCATTTGTATCGGAATGATCTGATCGGAATGAGCTGATGAATCGTGGTCAGAAGTTAAAGATGGTGATGTGATAATGTAGTCAAGGTTGAGGGAAGGGGTGATAGGAGAAATTGTAGAGGGTGTGTGAGCAGCAGATGGAGAGGTGATGGTTGTTTGAGGAGTGATGATTTGTTTTAGAGGAAAGAAGTTTTCGTGAAAAATGACATCACGGGAGAGGAAGATTTGTTTGGTATGGATATCAAGGAGTTTGTATCCCTTGACTCCATAAGGGTAGCCAATAAAAACACATGGGCGAGCGCAGGAATCAAATTTTGTTCGGGTGTGAGTGGGGGTGGATGCATAAGCTAGACAACCAAAGACTTTAAGGTGAGAATAGGATGGTTTGTGATTGTAGAGGATTTCGAAAGGTGACTTGTAATTGAGTAGTGGGGTGGGTGTTCGATTGATGAGATAAACGGCTGTGGTGATGAATTCGGACCAATATTGTATGGGAAGGCCAGATTGGAATTTTAGTGCACGAGCCACATTTAGGATGTGCTGATGTTTGCGTTCAGCCAAGGCATTTTGTTGTGGTGTGGCCACGCATGTAAGTTGGTGTAAAACCCTTTGGATTGGTAGAATAATGGCATTTGGAATTCAGCTCCATTATCGGTTCTAATGGTTTTGATGGTAGTTTCAAATTGGGTTTGAACAAGGGAGAAAAAATTCTGAAGTGAGAGTCAAGCTTCAGACTTGGATTTTAATAAGTATACCCAAGTGCATCGAGTGAATTGGTCAACAATGGTAAGAAAATACTTAGGCCCATCGTGAGCTGAAGATTGATTTGGTCCCCATATATCCACTGAAATAAGTTCAAATGATTTTGTTACTTTAGTTTCAGATTGAGGAAACGACAACTTGTGATGCTTTGCAAGTGGGCAAACTTCACACAGAATTTTGGAGTCTGAATAATGCTTGGAATTAAAATTGGGAATGTCATGTAAAACATGTTTAGCCATGGAGCTATGTCCAAGTCTGTAATGCCATAAAGTAAAGGTATCATACTTCATGCTATTTGTGGTATATGCTAGACTGGAAGGATGTAAAACAGGAAAAGAAAAACATTGTAAGGCCGTGGTTCGTTGCTGTGGAAGCTGGAGATGATAAAGGCCATTAAGCACAGTCTCTATTCCAATCGTCATCCATGATGAAAGGTCCTGAATAAAACAAGAATTGGAAGAAAAAATTAGGCAACAATTTGAATGAGTGGAGAGTGTCTTGGCAAAAATAAGGTTGAATGAAAAATCTGGAACACATAAAGCATTCTTGAGAATTAAGCAATCAGAAAGATGTACATCACCAATGTGTGTGGCTGCCGTATTTTGACCATTAGGGAGTTTGATGGTGTGATTAACAGCCGTGATATTATGAGTGAAGAGATGGGGACTACAGATCATATGATCAGTAGCACCGGTGTCAAGTATCCATGAGGTATTAAGATGAGTGACTGTGTGTGTGTTGGTGAAGTTGGAATAAGAAATACCAGACATGGAAGGCATGCTAGATGCTGGAGGTTGAGTTTGCACTTGGTTTATAGCTGGTGTGGTGCCAATGGATGAAGGACTGAGCAAAGCAAGGAGATGATTATACTGCTCCTGAGTAACAGGTGGTCTATGGTTGAGTTGATCCTGCTCGAGAGAAGATTGATTTGCTGAAGATTTGGATCTGAAACTGCCTTTGTGTCCTGGTGGAAGGCCATTGAGTTTATAGCATTTGTCTTTCGTGTGTCCTGGGATACGGCAATGAGTGCACACCGGAAGATTGGGATTGGCCTTAAAACAACGCTCAAGAGAGTGTCCTGAGAGGTTGCAATGAGAGCAGAATAGTCGGTCTTTGCGTGAGGATGAGCGCTGGTCAGACATTCTAGCAGCCATGGCAAGGGGCGCAGGCACAGCATGCAATTGTCGTCGCCGCTCCTCTTGCTGAACCAAGGAAGTCACACGATTCAAAGGAGGGAGAGGTTCATGGAGTAAAATCTGAGCTCGAACAACGTCCTATGAGTCATTTAGACCCATCAGGAATTGCATGACCTTGTGTCGATGCATGTATTCCAGCAAGGTTTTGAGGGAGCCACAGATACACAAAGGCACTGGTTCATAAATTTCAAGCTCGTCCCAAAGAGTTTTGAGCTTGTTGTAATATTGGCTCACTGAATCGTTGTCTTGAGTCAATGATGAAATTGATTTGGTGATTTGGAAAATGCGAGGAGCATTTTGGATGGAGAATCGTTCGCGAAGATCCTTCCAGACGTTGGCCGCCGTGTCTGCATGTGCAATGCTCGATCGATGTTCTAAACCAACAGAGTGTTGAATCCAGGCAATAATCATGTCGTTGCAATGCTCCCAAGGAGCAAGGAGGGGATTAGAGTTGTTGGTGGGCTTGGAAATTTTGCCATCGATAAAACCGAGTTTGTTTTTGATGTTGAGAGCACGGCGAATAGTTCGCGCCCAGGTCACATAATTTTCGGTAGTCAATAGGTCAGGAACTAGCGGAGAAGAGGCTCCTTCTCCGGGCTGAATATAGAATGGACTGGCAGGATGGTGGGGGTTGGTTTCTCGGTTGGGAGGTGGGTTGTTTTCTGTGTTGGGAGGCATGATGGGTGCAATGTTTGAAGAGGATTCGGTTATTGCTCTGATACCATGTTAAGAATGGTGCAGATATGGAAATGCAGAGAAGAACAGAGGTTGAAGAAAGGCTTGTATCGTATATATTTTCTTATTATTTACAAGATAACTGTAGCTATTTATACTAGCTTTTACAATGAATAAAGTAAATGAAATAATGTAAGCTAATTGCCAGCGCATGTAACAAACTTATAACAGAACAAATATTTAATCTGGTGCAGCCGTGAGCATCTGAGATGCATTTGTATTATTTATTCTCAACAACAACAATTGTTGATCTTGTTGCCATTCCTTTTTCGACGGAGTACAGAATGTTCAAGTTTCGATTGCTTTGCTCGATTGTTGATCTTGGAACACACAAGCATTTACTCGATTGCTTCCGAAACTATTTAGTTGGATCATGCACTATAAAACGGCCTGAATCTCTGACTGCAAGCTCACTATACCTAAATGCCTCCGTGATGGAGTTAGTAGACTATGGAGTTGGTTTCAGTGTTCAATACGGAGGAAACTTGCTCGATTTAAAGTTCGAAGATGGCAAAATGAAAATGCCACTAATAGTTATAGAGGAGAACACAGAATCTTTGTTTAGAAATCTCATCGCATTTGAGCATTGTGATCCGAGTACGGGCTATGAAATCACGTCTTATGCTGCTCTCTTGAATTGCCTGATTAAGTCTCCCGCAGATGCACTTCATCTCAAACAGAAATATATTCTACGTATTGGTCCGAGCAATGATGACGACACAGCAAGTTTCTTAAACAGGCTGCTTTATAAGGATGTCAGTTTCAATGGTTATTTCTACTCAGACCTCTCAGATCGTGTGTGAATTTTGTACTTCCAGAAGGAGATACTGGAGAGCAATTGTTAGGCGCGATTATATTAGAGAACCATCGGCGTTCATTACTTTCCTTACCGGAGTCGTCCTTTCTTTAATTCTTTCCAGTATACAAACAGTTTTTGCTATCCTCTCCTACAATCCTTCTAAATCAGCCAAGTAATTTCGTTTATCTCAGTGTGTGTATTTCTTTCAGTAAGTAGGTCGGTGGCTCTTGAACTAGCGATCTGGCCATTCCTTTCTTACCATATATTATTATTATTTTTTAATTTTCTTTTAATTATTTTTTGCGCTTTACATAGTATTCATCCATGTAAACTTATTTGCCGACTTGGTAGGCGTACTTAAAAATAAATCAAAACATATAATTATCAGAATGCCTTTATATATTGATTTCATTTGTCCACCTCTTTTATAAGACTTATTTGAAAATGCACTCTCCATTTTCCAACTCCTTCGTAAAAGAAAAGGTACTTAAAATTTAGAAACTATTATTATGGGCTTCAATAATCATAGTTTCTTCTAAGAACTCTAGCTATTAAAATCATCAGATTGAGTTTATTTTTTTATTTTTTTTATATAGGAGGTAGGAGTTCAAACCTGATTCTCTCATGCATTTAGAGACGAGTTCTTCTACCATTTGATTCAAAGAGTCTTGGCATCAGATTGAGTTTGTTTGACTACTTCGAATTTGACTCTCTCCATGTCCCCACACAAATCATTTGAACTTTCAATCGACACTAAATTTTTTGAGTCTATCTATGACAGAGATCATTAGCACCACGTTGGCCTTGTCGGATGAGAGTTTATTGTGCAATTGTAATCTTATTGACATTATCACATTAATATTTACTAAATAAATACAATTAAAAAAATTCTAAACACCACACTACCATCTCACTTTAATTAATATCACTTATATATATAAGATGTGATACATTTATCACTATTAGATGATAAAATTTTGTCAGATCTAATGATGATGTGCCACATCTTACACAATGGAATAAAAGTAATATAAGAGTGTGGTGTATAATATTATTCATACAATTAATTTCAGCAAGTTCTAGATCATTAGTGGGATAGTTTCACTCATAGTCAATTTTGTCGGGATGTTTATGCAATCAACCCTTCCATTAATTATTTACTTAGGCTCCATGGATTTTGGCTCCTACCTATTTCATAAAATACATCGAGACTTTAGCCATTTCCAATGCATGTTATGGCACGCACTACAAGAGGTATGAGTTTTTTAGATAAAAAATTTTGTCTCAAAAAACTCCAATTTCATCTCAAAAAAGAATTGGAGACGAAAACATTTGTCTCTAAAGACCGTCTCAAAGGTTTTGGTGACAAAATTCAATTTTCATCTCAAAAAATCACTTTTAGGGATGAAATTTGGTAGAACTAGTTGAAACAGTTCGAACGGGAATTTTTTTTTAGACGAACCAATTTTGTCTCAACAAATTGTTCGAATGAAATATTTGTCAGTTCGAACCGACCCGTCCATTCGAACAAAATAAAATTTTGATTTGAACAAATAACATTATTTGATCCTGTTCGAATGACTTTTGTTCAAATATAAATTATGTCCGTTCGAATTGTATTTCTTGTTTATCATTCGAATTGGTTATTTTTTATTCGAAAGTGTCTATTTTTATTCGAATGGATTTATAAATGGTAATTTACCGTTCGAACTTGTTATTTACCATTCAAATGGTATTAATCATATAGAACATAATTTAATTAATTAAAAATACCATACTAATATTACATAAATTGTAATTCAAACATCACAATTGTTCAAATGTTTTGGAACATAATAATAGAAAGACAATGAAAGAACAAATAAATTTTTACAATTGTGGTGGTGGTATAGAGTTTTGTGACATAATTGACTGCAATTGTTCAAGCACAACTTTTTGTACCTCCATCCCAGTCTCCTTTGCATGTTCTCTTCTAATCTCGCCTCAAGATCCGTTGCTTGATCTAATCGGGTTAGCAACTCTTTTTCCTTGGACCTCAATCGTTCTATCTTAAGCTTTGCTTCTTCCAATTCCTTAGTCTTATCGTCATTCGATCTGGCATGAGAAGATGATGATGATGTTGAGGATGGCTTGAAACAATATCCTAAACCCCTCAAATATCTAGAATATGATCCAAGAACTTAAGAAAGGATCTGAGCATCATTGGCAGATGATGCATCAGATGGATCCGCAGTAGTTTCCTTAAGAGATATCATCTTATCCTACAAAAACAAAAAGATACTAGTCAGTATAAGTAACAAAAATCTATAGTCACAATGGAATTAAAGAAACTTAAATTTACACAATTTACCTCTGCTTTGAGATTAGTCCAAACACCATCACAGTTTTTATATGATTCAGCATACAATTAGATTAGATCATAGTTAGCAAGATTTTCTTCTTTTTACAAAAGAAAATCTATATTAAAATTTAAATCAGAAAACTATATTATATGTTAATATTTAATGGGGACTAGAATAACTTACCATTTTATTTGACAAACAATGAAAAGATTGACAACTCACGTGATGGTGTATCGTTAAATTTGATCTATTTGTTTTGTTCACAGTACTCCGTTGCTAAAAAAAAATTTTATGTCTATATGTTTAATACATTTATCATATACTATTAAAAAAAATTGTAGCGAAATTACCTGATACGCAGGATCTTCAAACATATCACAAACATTCTCCCATTTGTTTGGTGGCATTACTTGTAATGGATTTTGGCGTGCCTCTATTGTAGTACTGAACTTCTTATAGTGTGCATGGCATCAACCTTTGTACCTCCGAAATACATTCGACATCAGTTCCTCAACCGTTAATGGATCCTCTTGTCGGCCAAAATTAAACTCAAACTCATCTTTTCAAAAGTTATAAACAATTAGTATCAATACAAAATTAACTTGAAAGTAACTTGCTATATAATTAGTTTCTTGAGATGTAGTTTATTACCGAGCAAAGATTTTTAATGTGGTCTTTCACATCTTGCGGAATTTTAGACCAAGAGGATGTAGCAATCGGTATATACATGTGAGTAAGTGTACCAACATAAGAATCAAGCCACGTTGTCGAATCTATGGAGCCAACAGTGTGATTATCAGGAATATTAACTTTAATTTTACTTACTTTCCTTACTTTCTCTATGCAAACACCCCTCGTAGTGCCTCTACCTTGGCGCTAGCTTACAATAGCTATATATATAGTAATTAAAGCATGTATTTTAATTAAATTATTTTATTTCATAGATATATTACTTAAATTGAGCATAAAATGTGATATTTAATTTGATAAAATACATTGTTCTAGGTCTGGTGNATGCCTACTTCATTTTCTTGATATGCTTCTTCATTTGTTGAACTATCTTCTTCATGTGGTTCATCTGCCTCTGGAATGTAATCATATACATTTTTTTGTGCAAATTTTTCCATTACCCGCCTTGGGTTTCCTTACTCCAGACCATTTAAATAAAAAACTTGATTCACTTGGCAAGCGAGAACGAAGGGATCATCCTCATACCATGTGCGAGATATAAATAGTCACAAAATAATCATCGTTACGTACTCCCAATCTAGGATTTGAGACATCCGACCAATTACATTTAAACAACTAGACCATAAATCCGCCCACGTACTTTAACACTATGATATCTTCCACAATTCCGTAGAAGTCAATGTTATTATCCCCATGGCTTCCTTCAACTACGACCCTACAATTTTGAGTTTTCCTATATCGTTCTCTGTCAGTTGTATGAAATCTATATTCACGTACCAAACATCCTGAGTGCTGGATGGCCTGCCTGGACAGACCACATGCTAGAGCATACAGTTCTGGTGAGATTTCTTCTGAATTTTCACCATATTTCGATACAACTTACATCAATAAATATTCTTATATAGAAAAAACTGGAGCTTAGTGGTATGAAGTTTGTATTATAAAATGGGGCTTTACAGTAATACCGTATGTTCAAACCATGAGGTAAATTCTTCTTTGTGTGAAGTAGTTGTATATGTTCGCTGCGTATGTTCATGTGAATGGTTAATTTGTATCAAGTTTTACTATATCATTATACATGGATTTAAAGATACTATTGATTTAAAGGATCATAACTAACCTCAGGTAGTGATCAATCTTTGCATAGTTATTTAAGACATACCATTGAGCTATTTCAAACTTTCGCCCACATAGGTCGTAGCCCCCTTGTGCGCCTATGAAACGTACAGTCTGGAAAAACACGGTAAATGTCGATGAGACTCCCATCTCTCGTCCATCTTCATAATTTTAGTCTAGTCTTGTAAATCTAGTATCAATCCCACGAAAATACATTGAACAAAAGGTATACCACTCATTATCAATATATGACTCTACAATCGAACCTTCTGGACGAGCTTTATTCCCCACAGATCACTTAAGTTTTCCCAAAAACCTTTCAATAGGATACATCCATCTATACTGAACCGGGCCTGCGACTAAGGCCTCACGAGGTAGGTGCACAGCTAAATGGACCATTACATCAAAGAATAAAGGCGGGTATAAACTCTCTAATTTGCACAATATTACTACAATGTCAGCTTCCATTTTTAATAATGCATTAACTTTCAACATTCTATTACAAATGTCTCTGAAAAAGCCCCCTACTTCTGTGAGAGTTGTACGAACATCTCAAGTAAGCTTTCTATACACACCAACCGGCAACAGACGTTGCAGAAATACATGACAGTCGTGACTTTTAAGACCAATTATCTTCCAATCATGTATTTGAACACATCTTGACATATTTGTAGCATAGCCATCGGGTAATTTGATTGCCATGAACCAATTACAAAATTTCTTTCTCTCATCATTTGAAAGTGTATACCATTTGATGGGCATATAAGCTGACGACTCATTATCTTGCAAATGCAACTCCAGTCTTATCCCCAACTTCTTCAAGTCTTTATGAGAGTTAGCTGTATCTTTTATCTTCCCTTCTATTGACATCAGAGTGCCCAATATATTCTCACATATATTTTTTTCTATGATCATAACATCTAGATTATGGTGTAGTGTCAATATAGACCAGTATGGCAACTCAAAGAAAATACTTTTTTTTTGTCCAATTCAATTCCACTGCTTGTCGTTTTCTCTTTCGAACTCTTGTATTTTTTCCAAATTTGTTTTCAAAAACATCCCCCAACTGCGCGATAATATCATTTCCAGACAACTCTGTCGGTGATAACCTAAGCTCAACCCTTCCATCAAACATGACTCTATTTGAACGCCATCTATGACCATGTGGTAAATAACG